>LIEC01011869.1:0-86592 GCA_001925005.1 Drosera capensis
ACACACACACATGTGTGGTATATATTTCACCCCCCCGAACATTGGTATATATTTTTGTATGATGGGAATATGCCATCTTGGTCATTTCATGCACTTGCTAATGTACATCTTTGTATTCTACCTAATTGGTGAGTATGTTTTTCAACATGTTAATGATTATGATGATGTTGCCTTATTGCTCCCGTTTCATGCATACAACTCAAACTCAAAGATTATATGAAATGAAAAAATTGAATTTCCTGATACGAAAAACAACAAAATTTTCAATCTGAATTTTTATATCAAAAAATATTCTCTTAATAAAAAAAAACTTCAGAATTTAATGGTTAATATAAAACATATAACAAGACAAAATGGTCTTTAAGCACGACATTTGTCATGATTCGCCACAAGGTTAGCAAGCTATCTTATCATTTTTTAATCACGTTAACATCGTTCAATTTTCTCCACTTTCTTGGTTTTCTATATTAATCCATCTACAATGTCACGATCATTATTACAGATTATCCGAATATCAATGGAATATGTAGCTATTATAATGATATACTAGTACTAGAAGAAGTTTAAACTCATGCTATGTCAACACGTACATAAAGGTTCCGGTTATAACTAAAATTAATGAACGCATTACACTTTATCAAATTCACTATGATATCGATATGTTCAACAAAATGATTTTGGATCATCTCTTATTCACTTATCGATCTCAATCACAAATCAATCAAATGCTACATTTGCACACCTGTCCATTTTCTTCCGCTTCTGCTATAAAATCGTGTTTTCGTTCATCAGTGAATTGATGATGACAAACAGTGACAACACTGTTAAAATAGATAACTAGAGATCCTTCCAATCGTAGTTCTTATCCATATCATGTTTACTTGAGCTCTCACACAAATTAAAATAAGTGAAATAAAGTTAAGTTGTAAAACTCATTACGATGAATATAGTCTCCACAAAGTCTCAAACGAGGGACAAACTTTTATATCCCTAAAATAAAAATAAAAATAAAAATAAAAATAAAAATAAAAATAATAGAGCTTTAAAAAAACATCTACATAGGATTCTTCAGATTGGCTAATGTCAATCACGACTTGAAATTATATAGAAAACATCTACATAATGTGATAAGAAAAACGACTTCACCTTTCCAATCAGAATTCCCGTTGGTTGAGAATACACCATGCAATTGGTGAATAGCGGACCCTGTGTTACACCCTCTACAATAACAATCCACCAGGTAGCATCTAATCATACGCGTTCAAAATATGCAAGAAACAGAAAAGCGATAGCATCATATCAAGTATGCAATCCACAAATAGCATACGAAAAGGAAACCCTTCGGCCTACAGTAAATGAACCATAAAATTTGTAGATATAGCTCTCTGCTCATACGGCTCCTCTTCGTCAAGCAAATAAAATATACATAGTCATCGTACAGGAACTAAGACGAAAGGGAAACCCCTTCGTTCTAGGTTCAACTCGGGGTATGTCTAAGCCATAATATGTCAACTGATTCGAACATTGCAAGGGATACCTTTGCTTTGAGTCATGAACATGGAGCGATAGAGCTAGGAAACAAGTGGAGGAGAAAACAAAGCGTCAGACCTCTTACTCTATTGCTGCTGCTCATATATCTGCATGTATGCTTCAGAAAGAGCCACCATCTGCGGAAGAGTTTCGGAGACGTGCAAATCTTGCATCTCATACCTGAAACGTCAACATGACAACCGATCAGTCATAGTTAATCCCTTGGACTTCTAGGATCACAGAGGAAAAACGGGAGACAAGGTTTTCAGTTGTCAGTTTTGTGTAATCCAGACCCAAGAGGAAGGGTTACTAATACACATAACTAGGAACCAGGTAAACTTAACGTCTCAGTTTTCAAGAAAGCAAGCCACGATGGCGATCACGGTAATCATTAGTTTAACCTTTATAATTTATATGCCTAGTTGTCTAGCAAACCCGGCGTTCCTCATCCTGAAAAACAGCGTATCATAATGTGCTTCATCAGAAAGGAGTAAAAATAGCATAAAACCTAATTAACAGTCGCGTGCCATGCATATGCCTGCATACCTCTGTCTTCTATGTAACCAACTACTCACTTTAGTCCTCATCTTAATACTGTAAATTTTCAAGCCAATGCAAGGCAAATGAGGTTCAGAAATTTACCATTGCTCTTCAGATTTCCTCTGAACAAAAGCCCTGTAAGATCCTTCTCCAGGCTTGCCATCATGGACAATATTTGCTATCAGGTCGTACTTCGAACGTAATTTCTCGTTCCCTTTGGGGGTTGGCAGAGGAATATAATCCTTCAGCTCCAGATTCTTCGCCGGAAAATTGACTGAAAGAAAGTACAATGATTTTAGAAGAATATCATAAACAGAAATCAAACTGATCTTATTTTACACTGTTTTTCATATCCGTCCAATCAGATTGCCCAAGCCACACATAGCAAACAGCCTATTCAATGTAATTCGAAATCAGCCCTAACTACAAAGTCTAAAAACCTAAAATGCACCATAAGCCGCAAGTCGCCTCCCCCGCAGCACCACAATGTTGACTTATAAATTTGATCGAATAAATGGATTTGCCTAAGTTCAGAACCGTATTTAGTGATAAGCCTAAAATTTTCATAGCAACTAAAATAAACACTAAACACTAACATTGACAATCAACTAACTCATTTAACAAGAAGCTATATTTAACAGGAGTCAAAGTTCAATATTGAAAAGAGAAGTACTTACCAAGTGTAGGGTTCTTTTCCATGAAGAAATTGTTTTTCGTGAATCGTCGCATGTGGAGAATAAGATAAGGTGGTAATCTGGTAACACGATATCTCATCCTTGCTATATGAGGCCGCATGACCTCTGTGACAGTTTCGCCATCGAACTTCTTAAAGATGTTGAAGAGTTGAACCTAGAAGGAAACCAAATGGGCAAACACAGTGAACATGGAAGTAACAAGAAACTGGAGAGTATATTTTACAGTCCTTGACAATTTATAATCTGGCTAAAAACATGTAGACAAAGAAACATTGGGTGTAAGCCTTACCTGAGGAATAATATTTTTCTCCATCACATCTTTGAAAAGAGGTGGCGGCGGCAAGTCAAGACCAAGCATCAGGAATGGCATCTTCGAAGCCTCTCTAATAATGTTGCCCTTTTCTGATTCAGCATCAATATCTTCACCGTTTTCTTCCTTCGCTGGCAGTGCTTTTCTTTGAATTTCTTTCACAACCTCCAGCTCACCCTAGTGAGTGAACTAAGTTACAAACATGAAGGGTTATTGGCAAAAAGCCGAAAAGATAAACAAGTAAGCAGCAAAATATGATAAAAAGATGCCGTACCTGGAAACACTGGTAGATTACACTGTAGTTCTTCTTAGTTCTGATATCTGCATGAAGTGTGTTCAGAAGCCATGACATGAATTCAACTGGGTCAGATTGGGCACCAATACGGAAGCGCTTTTTACTAGCTTTCATTACAGCCTGCAGAAACTCATGTGGGCTCACCTGCATCAAAATGAAAGATATATTAGGACATCAACATATAAATAACTGACCGTCACAAGCAATGTACAAAGTTCCTACTACAAACCTGTCCCTTGAAATTCCTCGCATGCCAAATCTTTCGAGTCAGTTCTCCAAATCGATGGACAAGGGGAGACTTACAATGCTGATAATTTTCAGGGATCAGAAAAAAGTTCCTCAAGGGAGTCACCCTCATAAGAGATTGGATAGTGACATTCACGAAATCAGTGTCCTTGATGTTATTCAGCCCAACCTGAAAATGTCAGAGCAGTAGATGTTGTCAGTTGTTCTTAGTATGAGATCGTACTGCAATAGCAACAAAAAAGGAACTTTATGTCGATAAAAGATAAGATTACCATTCCAGGAAGGTAGTCTGAACCATCTAGAGCCCTCGACCAAAGTTTATTTTTGTCGATTTGTTCAACTTGCTCTCGGTTAAACCTGAATAGTACAAAGGCAATAAAATATGTGAATAAATAGACATCTGGAGTATTTCTTGAAGTTGAAACAAAACAATGGTATAGAAGTAAAACCAAAAGCAATAGAAACAAGAACACAGCTAAAATTCAAAGATATTAGGTAAAGCCAACAATGGGCACATGAAGGCCAATACATTAAACAAGACAAGGAAAGAATAAACCCCAATATCACCAAAAAAATATTTTTTCTACACTAAATTCCACACAAATTCAACACCCATAAATCCGACGTAGCACCCTTGGCTAAAGTTATGTGCTAACCTTGGATTTAGGACGTGGTGAATGTCATCTAATGATGGATCATTAATCTCATACCCATCGGGCAGACAATAGACTTTTTCTTTCCGAAGATTGATGTATACATGGTGTCCTGCCTCCAGACTATGGGTATATGCATGGGATTTATGTCCTCTTCCTTGGAAATACTTGCCACAAACTAGACATGCATAGACATTCAAGTTGGATAAAGAGACAGAGCAGAACTTCTCAAAATCAAAATCCAAAACCTGCAAAAATAAAACAGGACATCAGACTTTATGAATCAATTGCATTACACAAACATAGCGAGCAAGAAAATTATTTCATCTTATTTATCTGAAGGGAAGATACAAGTAGGGAAGCACTCCAGCTTAAGAAGGTCACTAAAAAAGCAGAAAATACTAATCCTTTTCAGCGAACCGAGAATATGGTATCTAGCAAAAGTTAATGCAATGTACTTGGTCATACTCCCTCTATCCCACTGGTTATGCTACACTAGTAAACTGGGTTACATTTAGAGACTCAAGATCGTTAAAATGGACTAGTAACCTACCTCCCTGGACAATCAAGTTGGAACAAGTGGCATGCTGGAAGCCTTGCATTATGAAACAATCACATAGAATGACTTCCAAGACACTTCGACTTCTTGGACCAAGATGAAATGGCCACTAAATACTTGAAAGTGAATACACAGATTCTAAAGCTTAGCGGCTAATGCCATCAAGGGATAAGAGATGGCTTGATTCCCCTACCAAAGCAAACCCACAAAGCTGTTCAAACTTCTTGTCCATGTATATATATCGCTCAGTGCCCTCTCAACTAAATAGTACACAGGAAAGGAGTCTTCATGCACTACATGCTGAACTCCAATACCTTCCATTGCCAATGAAAAAGATGGCCCATCACAGGAAGCCATCTACGCCAACTTCCAATTTGTATTTATTCAAAGCTCCTTTTCAGTTTTCACTTGAAAGGATATTTAACGATATCCATATACACATTTTACAAGCAATTATATATACTATACACCGCAAGTATTCTCAACCTAAAAATGACAAAAGAACTAGAAATCAAACGGAGTCAAATAGAAAAATGAACTATACAGATCAAAATTCGGAATCCATACCTGGCGATTAACAGTATCAAGATACGGGCAATCCCTACGAACCTCCACATGTCGAATATGCCTCCCACCAACCCTCTCCGCACCACCACCACCCTCCTCCTCCTCCTCCTCCTCATCAACCACACCACCACCACCTCCAGCCATTACCTCCTCCTCTTCTTCACCATTCTCTCCACCCCCCTCATCATCATTCTCCACCACACCTCCATGCCCATTTGCCCCATCTCCCAGCCCACCTCCATGGCCGTTCTCCTCATCTACAATCCTCTCATTAACATTCTCCACCTCACCTCCGCGCCCATTTACACCATCATCCTTCCCACCACCCTTCTCACCCTCCACAACCCTCCCCCCATTCTCATCCTCGTCCTCATCATCATACTTAGAAAGAGTAAGCAGCGGATTCTCGAACTCCAAAACCTGCGACGAAGCGCCCTCTTCTACCCTCTGCCTCTTTGAATCCTTCTCGTCCCCATCGATCCCCTCCTCCTCATCCTCTCTTCTTCTAATCAAACTTTCTGCCTCCATTCTCACTCTCAGTCTTCAATTCTCCAAAACCCAATCGAATCAAAAACCAAATTTTTTCCCCTCGACAAAACCCTAATTTTGAAAGAAGGGAAATTGAGTTAAATTGCTTGAATTTTGGTTATTATTTCAAGATATAAAAATTTGTATCAGGTATTCGACTTGAATTTTGTTTCATATATCGTTAAATGAAATCGATTTTTTTTTTTTTTGACAAGTTTTCTAGGGCAGACGTTTCGAGAGAAACCGAAAAGAGAAATCAGAGATCGATCGATCGATCGCCGGGATATTGGTGATGATGATGATGGAGAAGAAGAAGAGATGAAATCGAGCCTGAATCAGATTCGGAGAAGCGCAGGCAGCGACGATGTCGTCGGAGAATCGCCGCCGACGGTGTTGATGTTCTTGGGTAGTAGTCGCACTGCGCCTTCGACTCCGTGAATACGATTGCGCTCTCGTCCCACAACACCCACAAGATTATATCACTGAGAGTTTGACGAGACAAGCTTAACTATTATCACGGACGATTGAACACTACTTAGTTTAAATTTGCAATAGCACAACAAAGCCTATGTACTTTCAGGAATGTTTAAATTTGCAATAACACAACACAACAAAGCCTATGTACTCCATCAATCGCACATTTGTAATGCATCTATTTTTTCCCATTCCATGTCTGTAACATTTTGACAGTGATCTCTGATTGCAGAGCCTTTGATCAAGGAACAAAACATAACATGCAAACCTTTGATCCTCGAACGATCTGTCGTTGGGCCGAGAAAGGACTAACATGTGCCGACAAAGGCAGATTTACTCAAAAATCGAAGCTAAGTACATTACAGCTTAAAACTCTGGTTCTACTAATCTACAATGTGGCACACTATCCACAGAAAAAATCACAAGTCAGGCATTTGCAGAACATGCGAAAGAAAGTGACGCTGAGACGAAACAATGAACAATGGGCTTACACAAAACAAGCACAAACATTATTGAAGAACATGAATCAATCAATCAAACGTAGTTGCCTTGATCTCTTTGCTTGCTTCGTGTTCACATTCTGAAGCTCAACGCATTTTGAAGAGAGGACGGCATAGTCTCATCAACATGGGGGAAAGAACGAGGAGATATCTTCGAGATGATGATAAATGTCCTATAACTTGACTACTACCAATCCTTGCGTATGTCAAAGCTGTAGTTGATCTCCAAGTAGCACTTGTTGTCGTCGTCAACAAACTGCAAAGAAATGCCAGCAAAAAACCAGAGCTTCAATGTTCCATAAATGAAGTCACCAGAGGAAGATGTATCCAACCAGCAAGGAATTGATATGAAAGAAACTCAACTAATAACCACTGATAACTTTGCCAAAATCTGTAACCTGACCATGTTCCAGAGAACTGGGTACTATTCCATCTGAATTTAGTACGATGAATGAGACTCGCCATGAATCGACCATGGAGTAAATATTCATACCTAATACTGACTTGCATATTGAACCACCATAAGAGTTATAGCTTGATATAGCAGTAGTCATTCGACTAAGCTGTGCAATGCCGGTGCCGGTTTCTCTTACATGGGCTTCACCAACGACTACTGGTGCACCCAGATAAATAGCACAATGCTTGGAAACTACTCACACTACGAATGCTATATAGGAAGCGGTTATCGTTATTGAATGCCTTCATAAGAGTATCAATAACAATAGCTCCACATCATGCAGACAAGCAGTTGAAAAATTTTCCTTCTTCATGATGTAAAAGAATAAAATGTACCAGGAGGCAAAAGAGTTGTATGAACCTGGAAACCTACCCTAGATCTAGCTGAATAAGATCCTCGAGCGAAAATTCCTGAAGGGGTTGTCTCCTCTGGCATCTCATGCGTGTAAGTCTCTGCTTGTGGACTAAAGGTTCCAAGCATCTCCTTTGAGCTATCCACTGCATTTCGATACATCAAACTTAAAATATAAACATCATCAATTCACGAAAACGATCAATGAGAGTATTTCCTAAGAGACTTTGAGAGGGAATGATGGACAGATGAATTACCTTTAATGCCGGTTTTCCAAACTGTGTTAGTGTATTTGAGGCCAGAGACGATGTTGTTGTTCACCTGAAAGGTGAATTGAAGCCGGTAAGGGCTACCTTCTTTCAGGGAAAACCAATTTCCATGGACCTTTCCGCCTTCTGGTATCGGAAGTAATATGTCTTCTCTGCCTGGGGACTTTATTGTAAGGGTGAGAATCTTGACTTCGGGTTCTAGCACTTCTGTAAATAAAGATGCAAACAAGGTGTTAAGAGTCACACAGAAACTTAAGACCATATGAACAGGAATAAGGGAAAATCTACTTCAATTCATTAGTCAGCGAGGATTTAAACCCTAGCCACGTTAAGATGATAACCAAGTGTCCCAATCAACTAGAATATCATCATAATGGTAGTCCAAGAGCTCCGATTTTGAATAAATTATACTTCCTTCATTCCAGATAAGTTGACATGACACGAAAATTAAGAAAACTCTTTGACTTGGTGATTTTTCCTATATTGCCCTTGGGTGCGGGTTTAGAGAGAGGAGTGAAAAAGCAATGAGGTGAAGATGATTGATAAAAAGTGGGGGTATTTGAGACTTTTCACCTTATAAAAGTTGATAAATATGAAATTGATATGAGACGGAGGGAGTAATAGAATTTGACTTGCGTAGATATTTCTTTAAAGGCTATACATCATTCTTACTTCTGTTGCAATTTTAGTTGAAGCTTAAGCCAAATTGTACAACTGAAGATCCATGTATATCAAACGAGATGAACAAACATACAAGATTGGACCAAGAAAATCGAGTGCAAAGTTCTATCTCATAGATAGCACGAGATCACACCAACAAATGAGAAACCGGAATTCATAGAAGAATGTGATAAAAGATGACACACAACCACTCCCGGGGAAATAATGTATCAATTATGATAATCTAGAGTCCCTAAATTCAAAAAGTTCAAGCCAGCATTGTTTCTTGGCCAATCTTACTCTTCGCACACTATAGGTAATACTCTCCACACAACATTATCAATCGACAATAAGACATTAAACCAATAATTTGATGCACATATCAATATATCAGATTACATTACCTCCAATGGAGTTCAGGTCCACACTACCAAGAAGCTGTTCCTTCCATTTTCTCAAGCTCTCATCATCCTAACAATCACATACAAAATCAATGTCATATATATACCACAATTTCGACCAAACCGACAACGCGATTCACAAATCATCGTCCCAATCATGATCCCATCAGTACCTTATCTTTCTCCAATTGTTCTTTCAATGTATACTGAGGACCCAAATCAATCTTCCCCTCAGTCTCCTCCTCCTCTTCATCCTCCGTCGCGACAATCGAAACATCACTCATTTCCCTAGTAATCTTCTCGTCTGATACAACATCACCAGCATTATTATCCTCATGAGCCTTAGAAACCTCAGCACCATCACCACATTCCTTGTTCTCATCAAACCCCATGTTTCTTGAACAACCAACAACCCCAATCTCCAATGACATCAAAATCCCACCACAAAATCAACACATTTCACCCAAATAATCAAATGGGCACCCAAAAAACAGGATCTTGAGACAACCCAATTCCCCAAAACTAAGTCTTGATATCAAAGATCCAAGATTTCAACCAACCCACATCACAAAACGGTGAAATACAAGAAAAGATACCCAGATGAGGAAAATGAAAGAAAAGGTGAGATTGGTCAAAGAATCACAGAGAAAGGTGAAAAGGAGAGAGGGAAAATGCCAAAGGGTTGGTTGAGAATGTGAATTGGTTTTGAGGTGATCCGAGAATTCTTGGATAAAGAGAGAGGGAAAGGGAGATGAGATGAGAATAGTGTGATGTTGTGGTGAGGAAAACGTGAAGGGCACTCAGATTGAGGGCAAGTATGCAACTGCTCCCCACGTTATGGCCAATGATTCCATATTTGGTCGTATCTGTTTCAATGTTAGGGATAATTATTTTTGGAATGTTTTGATAAGATAATGTTTTTTATTATTGTATGGAAACTATGATTTAAAATAAAACATCCATAGATGAGACTTGAAAGAGATAATTCATTCATACTCGTACAATATAACAATGATTTGGTTATACTTATCGATGTGAATGATATATAGAGAAACCATAGCTTAGGTTACAAGGAGTAAAGATTGTGTCCGAGCTTCATCAATTAGCTCATCTTCGAGCACATATAGTTCCAACACCAAACCAGAAATCACTGGATCTAATAAGCGACTAGATTTGGACTTCAATACCTCAACTCAATCAAGAACAATGACATCGCACGCCATACAGCAGATATATATAGTGAACAAAAATCAACAACAAGATTTCAATTGCCATAAGAATTGCTGTTTGAAGGTAATCAAACAATTTACTTGGATTAGTTAATTGTTGGAGTAGGAAGACGGATTCAATCTACAAGATGCTAATCCGGTTCAAACCTAATGAGGAACCAAGAAATGTCAATCGCTTCCCCACTTCTTCAAGACTCTCTCTTTCGCAAAGCTGGGCTTTGATACTGTCACAGGCGAAACATCTACACGAGCAGAATTTTCTCCATTAATCAATCTACCGATCCTGAAACTGACATAGCTGAAAGTCTCTCTTATGCGTCTCAAGGCAAAGAGTAGTGGATTGACAACAGCAGCAAATATTGTGTCGCCTTTGGCAACAAGAAGAAACTGCAATGGAAGCAGAGGAAATATGTCAACTGAGGGGATGTCCGAGAGAATGACTATGGAATAAAAGCGTGCGAAGTTTCAATCAGATGAGTGATCAGGGAGCTCACTATGCTGAGGATAGAGAGGATGGTGAGGCTTGTTTGTTGTGCTTCCTCCCAGAAGTGATCGTCGCTGGACCAACCGAATCTTCCACCACCACCACCACCAAACCAGCTGCTGCCACCTCCAGCTTTACTGCCTCCATCGCGTTCCTCTTTCCTCTTTATTTCCGTATTCCAATTCTCAAATTGCTCTTTCTTCCCACCTAGGGCATTTTCTAAAGCTTTCTTCACCTGTTCCTGTTGCAAAAAAACGAAGAAAACCTATGGTTTAGAGAGACAAAGGTCACAAAGGCAGCGAGGAGTCAACCAGTCTGCGACTGATAGGTCCTAGCATTCATGTTAGATATGCGACATTCAACAGAAAATTAGACATACAAGAGGCTATAGTTGTGGCAAAAGGTAGTCAGTTAGAGCAAACGAGCGGAGACACTAGTCATCCGTTACTAGCAGATGTTAAATTAGACTGACTCACACACCTGAACGCTTCATGATTTCCAAGTAGAAAAAAAAAAGACAAGGTCAAGGGAGCTTGATACTATCAACATATAAGTTTGTGTGTTGCTAGACAAATCCAATGTGAAACTACACGTCCAACAAAACACACAAACAGCAATAACCCAATTCGTTACCTAGCAAAACTCAATTGAATTCCCAGGCAATCAAGCATCCACGCAAACCAACATAACCCAACTTCACCAATCACTTCACCATCATATATTCACCCATGAATCACAAAAACCAACAGCAAGAAACGTCCCCAAACGCAAAGCAAAAACACAAACAGAAATGGGTCAATAGAGAACGGAACAAAAGGGTGAAGTGAACCTGTTTTTTGCGGTTGTCAGAGAAGAGACAGGTGACTCTGCCATTACTGAAATGCGATCGACGATGACGATGATGAGAATGGGTGAGAGTGAGAGGAAGAGATTGAGAAGAGAGGGTGCGGCGAGGGTTTGGGATTGGGTTTGAGAGGATGGTGCTTGAGATGTTTAGGGTTTGGGCCATTGCTTCCGGCAAAGTGCCCCTTTGCTAGTGTGATGAGCAATCTCGGTCATGTGGGGTTCAAGTAGGAATTGGATGGGAAATTCACGTATGCTAAAAGTAGTCTAAAATTCAAAAAAGATTATTTTATAATTAAAAAATAATATGAATTTTATTTATGATATTCAGTAAATCAATTTAACAAAAGATAAATGAATTATGTGATATTCAAGATAAGAGATTATATAATTTTATTTTTATTTGATAAATTTTGTCTTTATGACATACATTATAACAAAAACAATGATTTTCATCTCCTTCAATGTTTGTTTTTAATCATTTATGTTTTTATTGAATAATTATAAAAGAAATAGAAAACAAAACTAACAAAAACCACAATCCAAAATGATGTTTTTAATGTTTTAATGTAGCATAAAGACTAACTCGGAATTGGGTAGACAAACACGTCAACATTAACGTATGGATCAATATTGTCTTCTTCCTTTTGAAACGAGTAACACATGCTATGAAAATAATATTGTGAAACAATAATGATATTCTAAAACATGTATTTGGATCTTATGATGGAAAACATATTTTTACGTCTTATTTCATATAGAAATGAACCACTTGAGAGTAATGAAATGGTGAAAGTGTTAGTACAATCTTATGTGGGATGGAAGAAACAATTCGTTACTCCTTTTATTGCATTAGAATCATATCCATTTGACTTTTCATACTTGTTGAGATAAAGATCCGCACAAAACCACACAGTCGAATGCTATTTTTCATGAATTTTATAACCAGCGTAGATTTCATAAATTTTTCCTTGATCGTTTAAGTCATATGAAATATTTTTTCAAATAAATCTGTCAAAAGTAGGATGTAGGGAGAACATCTTTTAAAATAGATTGATGTACATAATTTCATTATTATTATATAGAGAAATTGTTTTTTGATATTTTCAAATGTCGAACTCGTTATCTCACATTTAGAAGGAAAATGACTTATCGATAAAACTAAGTGAGGGAAATAAAATTATAACATGATACAATAAAGAGAAAAAAATGATACAAATTTATCATTTACACATCTTAGCGATGTTTTTGGATAGAAGAACTCTTTCTCTATAACTCATTGCCTTGGATACACCTAAATGAACCTTGCAGGCTTGGAGTAGTCTGCACTCTACACCAAGACAGAAAACCAAATCCCAACAAGATAAACACCAGGGGCACTTCCGTCATTTCACCCACCACGGTTTTCCGTAGACAACAAAAACAAAAACCCACAGACACCGTGCAAATAGAAAGAGAAAGACAAACGCGAGAGAGGGAGAAGAAAAACCGTAACAGATCTGAGAGAGAAAAGGAGAGAGAAAACAGTGTGTCCCAAAACGACACCATTCCCCGTCGTTTTACCCCTCTCAAAAAATGAAGGCAGATGAAGAAGGTGAAAACACAACAAGAAGAAGAACAACAACAATGGCGTCTGCTGACGTGGAAGCCGAAACCCTAATCCGACAACTTCCCCCTTCTCCCGCCGCCAACACTTCCGGAACAGTGACCGGAATCGACCAGCTCCGCTTCCATCACCACCACCACGCTCTCTACCCTCAACAGCCACAGCCACAGTCGCTTCCACCGGCGTCGATTTCGTCGCCGTGTCAGCATCATCATAATCAGAGTCATCAATTTGTGCCGCAGAGTTTCCAATTTCAGCAACACCAGTCTCAATTCCATCAGCAGCCGTTTAATTTACAGTTTCATCAGCAGTATTCCCCGCATTTCGGGATGCGAGGGCTTGGGACTGAAGCGTTGTCGCCACAGATTCAGCAGCAGATTCTGTTGATTCAACACCAGCAGCAGTTGTATCAGGCAAGGGTGCAAAGTCAGCAGCAGTCGCAGTTTGTGGTGGCAAATCAGGCGCCGGTGGCGGTGGCGAAGAATGTGGCTGCGGTGGCGGTGGAAAAGACGGCGAAGGAGAGGTTTGATTTGGTGTTTTTTATTATTTTTTCAATGTTTTGTTATTTTGTGATTGGGATATTTGGATGGGACTTGCTAAATTGGGATATTGTGGGGATTATCTTTTTGAGAGAGCTAGGTTTCAAAAGTATAGGGGACTATGGTTTCTTTACTATATTTGGGGTGGTCTTCTAGGGTTTTTGAGGTGTTTAATTTTTCCTTTTGGACCTCAGAATAAATTCATGTTTTTTGCTTTTGGGAATGCCATTGTTATGTTGATGGGATTTCGATGTGCTATGTATATGGGAAAATTGTTGTGCATCACATAAGATGAAATGTAAGGGAGGATCATTGACCGCAATGACCGGAATGTATTTGTTGCAACTAGCTAGGTGATTTGTAACATTGATTCTTGTATGATGCACAAATGTTTTGGTTTTGAGTTTATGTAGGTGGATATAGTTTTGTGTTTGATGCTTTTGTGAATCAACCTATTTGAAGTAGCTAACCATAGATGGATGGACCAAAGTGTTTTGAGTCTTATTTATTTTAGGTTTTGTGTTCATCGGAAATAGTTCTTGTGTTAATAGTTATGCATATATGTGTAAGTGGTCCTATTTCTGATAATCTTGATTTTGTAGACAAATGATTCATCTTTTTTGTTATCTTGTTGATAACAGTGTCAATTCAAATAGAAGCTCATCATCAATCTGTTCTGCACAGTTTACACCTCGATTGCTTTATTACAGTATTGAAAAATTGGAGGTTAAAGTTGTAATGACAAATTCAAACAAGAATGTGAGGTATGACATGGATCCTGGGCCTAATATTGCAAAGTAAATACACCAACCTGCACTAAGTTGATCTTGTTTCTACTTTCTATGAAGGATTTGATAATTGGGGATTAAGTGAAGTTTGTGTTGGTCGTATAAAGAGTTACTTTTGTCGCTTGCTGAGGCGTTTTGGTGATGTGGTCATACCAACATCCAAATGTGTGTTTTCCCTTTTGCTGAATTTTCTGCCTCAGATATGCTCCATTTAAGGACACTGTTTGTCGGAGGACTGGTTACCCCTTTATCACAAATGCTCTAACTTCTCAGGGAAAATTTAGGAGCTCCACCAGTATGCTGTTAAACATCTTTGGCTTCAGTACATGCATGCTAATGTTCGTTTAGGCATTTAGTAAATAGTAATCCATTGTTCGGCTATTGCAAACCATCCTAGCATTAGAAATTGAAGGATGCAAAGGTTATTTGATTCTCTTACAAGCCTGCTGATAATATTGCAGTGCTCCAAGTGGAACTAAAAGAAAAGGTGGCGCTGGAGGTTTAAGCAAACTTTGTGGCCTTTCACCTGAATTGCAGGCAGTTCTGGGTCAATCAGCCCTGGCAAGAACTGAGGTTTGAAAATCCACTGCCACAGCCTGGTTTCAGCCTAAGAAGTTTCCTTGTTTTGTATGTTTTTGCATTTCTAATTTTGTGCTTGGCTCTATCTTGCTTGGTTTAGGTTGTGAAGCAGCTATGGGTTTACATAAGGAAACATAACCTTCAAGATCCAAGTAACAAGAGGAAGATAATATGTGATGAAGCCTTGCGCCTGGTGTTTGACACGGACTGTACTGACATGTTTAAGATGAATAAGCTGCTGTCGAAACACATATTTCCACTTAAAGCAACGAGTATGTGACTTAATTTTCTTGGATATGGGGTGCTTGCATTAAAATCTGCTTCGTGTTTTCCATTTCACATGAGTGGGCTTCTTTCATTTCATGGAATTCAGATGAATCTGCTCCTGATAAACGATCAAAAGTGGATGCGCAAGAAGAAATTTTTCCGGGCTCTGAGACTGTTTGTACTACTGTAATATCTGAAGAGCTTGCTAAGTTTTTGGGGACTACTTCCAGGGACATTGATCCAATTGAGGCAAAAAATAGCGTGTGGGACTACATTAAGGCCAACAGTTTGGAGGTTTGACAAAATTAAGCCTTGCTCTATCGTTTGTTTCCTTTTGACATTTGGGTACTGCAGTAGGTTTTTTTTTTCTATTTGGGAGTTTTTTGTTGATGCTGTCCCAAAGCCTGATTTAGTTGCCTTTGAGCTACAATGAGGTGCCTGTAGCGATTAACTTAAGGGTGTAATTGCTGCAGTAGTATCATTTAGCTGTGGGTGCATGAAAGTTCTGCAAGGAAAAAATGGATAGGTTACCAATAGCTCCAACTTGTTTAATTCTTCGTGTACTAGTAAAAATTCAAGTCAACCCTGATAGTAGCATTGCTTAAATCAAAGATTGTTTCTATCTACTCAGCTATATGTAAGAATGGGTTGAATAGGTAAGCAGCTTACATTCATCTTATCCATGAGTAAAATGATGTTCACATATCTCCTCTTGAAGTACTAATAATGCATGAGAGAAAGAGTTGGGAGACTGGGCTTAGAGCGAATTTAGTTCACGGCGGCTGATAATGATTTATTATATGTCAAAATAAAATCTGCTAGCTGTTGATCAACTAAGCAGGAAGGACTGTATTCTCATTTGTATAATTCATCAGATCATGTTTTTGACCTTTCTGAATTTTAGCTACCAGCCTACCACTGCCTTCTTTTTATCCACGTCTCACCAAATAACATGACCCCTGACAGCTATGAAACAAGTTTCCTTCAGGATGGATATCTGAATTCTAATTACGGTTCATAATAAGAAGTGTACCTAGCAATGCATCAGATGATTATTTTACTGTCTTGGGCTGTTGTTTTTACCTACCGAAATTAACCCTCATCTCTGTGGCTGTCGTCATATTATAATTTACTACTTTGCTGGTTGTAATTTTCTCTAGCTTTTAATGAAATTAGCAAGTTGACATATGATCTGATCCATCCTCTTTCAGGATTGAGATGCAATGGTGATCAACTGTGATGAAAAGCTGAGAGAGCTTCTTCAATGTGAGAGTGTTCCTATCTCGGCACTGAATGAGATTTTATCCCGTCATCTTGTGCAGAGTTCATGATTTGTGACCTACTCTGACCGGTGCACTTTAGTAGTTTAGGTACTACTCTGCCTGAGACATTTCCATCGTCATTATTGTTATTCTGGCTCCTATGACTTTCTTTGGTATACTGTTCAAATTAGTTTTTAGTTGCCCAAATTCAATGGGTGAAGTACCTGCTAATTTGTGTCGGATGAGGTTGTTAGTATGTGAGGTCACACCAGAGATGTAGATTAAAATGTATCATATGACAACCCAAATCCCTGTGTTTTGTAGACCTGAGTGTAGTAAAATGTGTATTGCATACGAGAAATAATCTAACAAAAAACTTAACTATGTGGTATCCATCCCTCAATTCTATATGCATGTTTTGATGGTAGATATATCCCGTTGGATGGAGTCCCGACCTTAATAATGCCTCTGACTGATTGCTGCTTGCTTAGATATAAGTGTTTTGGTTCTACTTCATTTGTACGTCTTTCTGAAGTCCCTGTGTAGTATGTGAGAAAGATGAAGCCTTTGTTTAACGGTTGTTCTTGTATTTAACATGTGGTTCGATTTGCTGATGTGTCTGACAACTCTGTAGTTTATTATCTAAACTTGAACATGCGTAGTAGTCAGTTAGCTAGTAGTGACTTGAAATCAAGGTGGTTGCCTATGGTGTCCTTGTTTCGTGTGCATTTCTCCAATGATATCCGCTTTCGCTTCTCTTATTTTCTGCTCTCCGGCATGATGCTGGCGATAGCAGATCTTCTTGCATTGATGTTGTCTTGCTCATTAACTGCTTTGATATCTAATTCTAGTAGCCTGATTCGGTATCATTGTAGGATGGGATCATTTTTTCCTGTCAATTGTTGTCAATTGTGGTTTTAGCTGGAATTGATCATTCTGCATGTTGCTGAACTTCACGATTTTCAGCAGAATGCAACAGGCAAGGAAAGCTATTTTGTTGCGCTCTTTGAGCTTCAATCTTAAGTTATTGGTTGGTTATGATTCAGTTGTGGTGGATGCAACGGCTATGTATTTGTACCATACTGTTGCTTTCAGACTATCAGTAGTTTAGGCTATCATGTTAAGATAACCACTATGTAAAACTTATGCTATTTGCCCACCACAAAAGGAGCCTGAGGGATATTGGACACAAGATGGTACGGTTGGTGCTGATCGCAAGGCTTGACTGATGCAGTGATTCGCTCCGGCTTAATTCACATATCCCTTCTAAAGGTCTACCATGTTTAAGCGAAGTCGATCGTTATTCGATGTTCTATACATGTATTTGATCGCCGATGCATGACTAGAACAGTGCTTGAGAAAGTAAAGTGAGGCAGCCATCAACAAGAAGCTGAGCGATATGTAAAGAGCCCTATGGTTTCCCAACATCCATTGAACAGCTTCGTCGAACTCACTGCTTCGACAACATATCTCGACAACATCTGTGACCAAGGTGGCGGTAATGATAAATGATATATCTAAGCACTTGAAGTATACAGATGGGTGCTTTACCAGTCTCAGCAGTCTCAGTGGATCTATGTGAAAGATAGGCTCCATGAGGATCTCCACATTCCTGCAAAAATTTAGTCCGAAGTTGTTTGTAGAAACTTTCAGTAGTCGGCAGGACTTAAGCAGTACTGCAAAATTCATGTCAAGGTAACTATAATGAATCCTACTCTTCTTCCCACCTAATGAAAATCTTTCCTTTGTATATGTGGCAGATATGGAAGCTGAAGCCTTTCCCCAGAGGCGCATGCGTCTTGTTGCATTCTGCGCAGCTGACATTGAGAAATTAAAGCACAACGCCTAGCATAACATTCTATGCAGTCAAATGTGAAAGATTACAGATCGAACCTAATCGAGGTTAATTATGAGAGCGTTCACCTAAAGTCCATGCCACACCAACATGCATGCCATCTTGCAGAATCGGCTGCACGATGAACTCAATGTTGCGTCCCAGCGTTCTTGTCAAGCAAGTGAAAAATTTCATCACTTCCTGCGAAAGAATGATGATTAACGACTCGCTAACATCAGTGTTTTAATTGGTAAATGGAGCAATTTCAGGTTACTGTCAAACCACTACTGATAAAAACGATTGTCGTATGTAGAACACCTGTTTGCCATGGAGGGATTTTAAATCTTGAACAAAGTTGGAAATGCATCTGCATTCGTCGCCATTGACGTCAGAGAGTTCCTTGATATCTCTTCGGTGCGATCTTCCTCTGATAGACCTGACTGCTTATTACAGTATGGCACCGACTTTATAGTACTGCCTCTGCTTCTTGCTGAAGAACTTAACGAAGCTGGAGACCTCTGTGTACATGATCATGACTGCCATAGGCAACTCCTCGCATGACATTTCTTGACGCAGCCTTGATGTTTAGTTTCGCATCCCGAGAATAACTCGATCCATTCCTCCATGGCGTCGAATTGGCTATCAAGAAGGATGGAGACCTTGCCAATGCCATATGATCTTTGGAAAATTTTTATTTGGTCTCATATCTTTTTCATGGTAATGACAAAAAGGGCAGATAATCAAAGATGGAAAGAAGAATAAAGGAGAAATGAGATCAAATGGAGTTGCAAGATAGGGATTGCTTTGTTATGTCCATTTTCAAGTGACAAGGATCTTTCAAGTGTTATCATCGATTAGCTAAAAGATGCATATGCTGTAAAGCCGACACGGAAGAAAGAAGAAGTTGTTTGTCAAGAAATTAATCTTTAATAGATATACGAGAAATAAACAATGATATTTTCTTATACGAAATATTACGATCGTTAATATTGTATTTTTGTATCGTTTTAAAATATAAGTTATTGTAAAAAAATGGAGATAGTTATATTTATTATTCATTTTTAAAACTTATTATAATTTTATCAAACAATGTTGAATCCCTATGTAATATTAATACATTTAATATGAAAAAATCAAAAATAATATGAAAAAATCTAATAATATAAACAATTAATGATTAATGTTATAATTTTTCATGCAATCATTGATACTGTATTATAATTGAGAAATAATATATATGCTGTCAGCAAAAACGAATAAACTACTATAGAACCATTTTAATCATAAAAAAATCAAAAAATTAAAATTTAAGAAAAATTAAATTTAAATTTATATAATTATATTAAAAAAACATATAATATAAAATAAACCTTGACCAACAAATTGAATACTTTTGCGGCACCACCAATTTCCCCAAATTATTTTATTTGAGTTAATTTTAACATTTGAGTGAATATCATCACCCAAAATCCAAACCAAAACCAAACCACCGGCGATTCTCCGCCGCCCGCCCGCCACCGCCGTCCTCTCATCGTCTCCGATCACAGTCCCCTTCAATGGCGGAGGATCTGGTTCTTGACACGGCGATCAGAGACTGGGTTTTGATCCCACTCTCAGTCGTCATGGTCCTCATCGGAATCCTCCGATACTTCGTCTCTAAACTCATGAACTCGCCTCCATCACCAGATTCCAAGATCGTCAAAGAAGGGTAGGATTCGATTTTGCTTAAATTTGATGCCGAATCTGAATTTGAGGAAAAGATATGATTTTTAGAATTGGGGGTTTGAGGAATTTGGTTCTCTGATCTGGGTTTTTGTGGGTTTGAGTTTTTTTGATATGGGTTTTCGAGGAATCGGATTTTTATCTGAGTTTTTGAGGATTTAATTTTTAGGAATTGGGTTCTTGAGGGGTTTGATTTGTTTATTTTTGTTATCTGGGTTTTTGATTTTGTGGGTGTTTGGTGTTGGGGTTGATGCAGGCAGGTGGTGATTAGGGCGAGGAATTTGAAGCAAGCGGCCAATTTTATTCCCGCTAAGGCGTTTCGGACGAGGAGGGTTTACTTCTGTAATGAGGTGAGTGATTGTGTTTGGTTTGGTTTGGTTTGTTGGTAATTGTTGTGGACTTTTGGGGGAAAGGTTTGGTTTTGGGGAGATTGATTTGGGGTTGAGTAGTTTGTGGGATTGATGGATGTGCAATATGATTGGTTTGATTCGAGGTTGTGATCGCATCTTGGCTTTGTGTTTTTAGCGTGGTATGTGAAATTGGTATTGGGACTTCGTATACCGAGGTTGTTAATCTGATTCTATGTAGCACGAAGTTCGGTTTCAGCGTGCGAGGTTCGCTCTCACGATTGGAGTTTAGTTTTGAGGGGATTCAGCTTTTGTTGAAGTGTGGTTAGCGTAATTCCAGTTTGGCTTCAGCAGGTGAGATGTGTTTTTTGAAGCTTCGAGTTTAATTTCCTAAGTTGCTATTCACGATGGGCGTGTGTATGGTCCTAGTGGTTCTTATTCGTTGGATCAGGTTATAAGAGCAAAATTAAGTGCTATTAGTGTCAACTAATGGCCTCCATTCTGATTGAGGGTTGTAATTGTCTCTATATAATTCTCAAATGTGCTGTTTTTTTTTTTTTTTTTTTTTTCTGGAATTCACATTAGAGACCACTCTGTTTGTGTGTTAGGCTGCGAAGCATGGGATTTCTGGTAAGTAGCGTTAAGTGTATCCCTTTCTGATGAGGTAGTTATTGTTATTTTGTGTCTTATTGAGGGAATGTTTAGATGTGCACCTGAAGTCATTCTGTTGAACACCTGCTGGTTGTAAGGGAAGCCTTGTGAACCTGCTGAAACAATTATGAGCGCATTAAGGTTCTGTTAGTGGTTAAAGATTGAAGACAGTGTGTCATTGTGGCTTTCTCGGAGGATTTCATGTACAATAAGAAACGCCACACAGGCTGGTGCAAGTAATTATTTAGAGTGCATAGGTTTAAGGATGATCCACAACTCCACATGCAATGGATGCTCTATCAGGGCGAATGAGTTGTAGAGTAGAGATGTTGCGAATGACTTGAGGATAGATGTTGCGAATGACTTAAGGATACAAGAATTTTGTAGTTGTATAAGTGGATGAATCCTTGACTATGGCATAATTAGCAAGAGAAGTTGCAAAACCTTAAAGATTGCTCTAGGTTAGCTTTGGTGAGTATTCAGTATTGGCTAGTGAGCTTTGATGGAGAATTATTCACTTACTTTTCCAAGTATGTTTAGTTGATCTCTCGATTTTGTTAGTGATGGAGGTCATTTACATGTCATGCCTCATGTAAAAGGAAATAATTTTTTAGGCATGAGAGCAGTTACAATCATTCTCTTGTATTATTTGATCTATTTATTCATCGAACCACTATATTGCATTGCCTAGGAGAGTGCTGGAGACAAAATATTGTCATCCTTATCTTTCTCCATTCTATTTAGTGGAAAGGATTCCCTGTAGTAAGTCAATATTTTTTCAGCTTACCAAGTAAAAAGTAATAAAGGAGAGGAGACCAAGATTTACGTGTGAAAACCCTCATGGGGAAGAAAAACCCACGGCCGTTGGCGAAAATTTCATTATGGAGCAAAAGATATTGGGAGTCATGGCACAGTAGATCCTATGGGTTATGGCTCCAAAATACCAAAATGTAAGTACTAACAGTATCTCAATATCCACAATGATAGCATGATGGCTGGGCTTGCTGACCAAGTGACAATGCTGATTTTCAGCTGTCCTCTCCCTCTCTGTGATCGTTCTTTTCCCCTTCAAATTTTGCATCTTGCTCTTTAGCTCCTTGCTAATTGAATTACTATTTACTTCACTAAGTATAGTCATCCAGTAACACATCGAACCTTTTGCTTCAGGAACAGTCTTTAAACTACTTCAAATGTAGGATAGGCTTCCTAGTTCGTGTTTGTGCTCGGACTGTAGAGGTTAATACGTTGTGTGAAACTGCGAATTGGTTAAAATCGTGCAATATGTGAAATTCTGAAACCATATAGATTTCACTTCTCAATAACCCATTTGAAGAACTAAGTGCCTATACCAGATGAATCACGAACCAACAAGATTTTTTGAGCCAAGGGATTCTTAAAGGTCCTGCATGACTCTGTGCAGTGTATTTCTTTGAGAAAGGTTAGATCATGTCAATAAAGTCACCTCCCTTTTCCTTAAGTTTGATAAAGAAATTTGTAAATTCTAGAACCTCTGAGTTTTGGTCCTTGCAAAGCTTCTAAGTATTGTTAAAGTTTCAGCACCTCATTGTATTTCTTTCTTGTATTTTATGGTTCCTTCTTGTTTCTGGTGGACCTTTACAAGTGCGTATTTCATCTTTTCATGCTAAATACAGGAAAATGGGCTGCTGCATGTGCCCAAGGGTCAGGCTCAAAATGCGCAGGCACAAATGTTCTCTGATCCAAATATGGCCATGGATATGATGAAGAAAAATTTATCAATGATCATACCACAGGTGTAGAAATTTATCCTACCTATCGTCACAAGCAACAAATAACATCGTTTATATGTAAAGTTGCTGGGTACTAACAGTTATTTTTTCTTCTCCAGACTCTCACCTTTGCATGGGTTAATTTCTTCTTCTCTGGTTTTGTGGCAGGGTTGTTTTAGTACTGTTCCACCACAATAATTCTCAACTTTTAGCATTTACATTCGATGTCTTTCTCAGTTCTCTATTTTTTTTTCTCTAAATTAAATCTCCCTAGTTCTCATTTCTTGGTTTTGTATTTTTTTTATTCTGTGCCCGCAATCAGGTTTTCTATCATGCAATCGTGTTATCTTTTGCAGTGTTAACATCTTTCTCTTGTTGAACTTTATCAGCGAAAATACCGTTTCCTCTGACTCAGAGATTCAGAGGAATGTTACAGAATGGAATAGATTTGAGCACAGTTGATGTGAGCTATGTTAGCAGCCGCTCATGGTAGGCTTAGATCTCTTATACCTTTAGATCAGAGACCGTTGTCATTGTTACTCTTAATTGTTTTATCTGACATGGTAACTCTGGATGTTTCTCAGGTACTTTCTCAATTTGTTTGGACTTAGGGGCCTGTTTAGCCTTATTCTCGGAGAAGAAAATGGTGAGTATATGTGTGGTATATCATCGATTATTTATTCTGGTTGGGAACTGACAATCTTTTCGCTTTCTTTGACAGCCATGGATGATACACAAAAAATGATGCAGATGGGTGGATTTGGCATGGATCCATCTAGGGTATATCCTCTTTCTCTAGGATTGATGTCATAGTTGATTTGGTGCATTATGCTGGGGCTGTAAATAGTCGAGTCGAGCTTAGTCATGAAGGCTTTCAGCTCAAGACTCGGATTGTTCCATGCACGTAAGGCTATAGCTAAGGTTAAGCCTAAATGCTAGGCTTGGGGTCTGGGCTTGTTTGATTCGAACCAGAAAAATGGTATTCAAAATAACTTTGCAAAGGGTCAAAGCTTGAGCTTGGCTTGACTCGACTCATCTTGATCAAGCCAAGTCGTCCAGACCTGATCTTGAGCCATAACTTTTTCTCGAGACCAAACTGAATGAAAAAAAAGAAAAGAAAAGAGGTTGATTCAATTAGTTTATAGACAATGCTTGACCTGTGGTTTTGGGTTGTCCATCCATTCCACTTCGTCGTATGGCCAGTCTCATTGCCTTTATCTGTACATTATGTCTTCTGGTCATAGGCTTGCAAAATTAGTTGATCTACACTTTTTTCGGGGTGTGATCCATGGGCGTGGCAATTGATCCTTGTGATTTTAAACCGGAAAGGCTTTATTTTGCAGAGCTTGGGTGCGGAGAAAGACAACCTCGATATTCTTCAGCATAACTGGGCACTGAACAAATTTGAGCAGCGAGCTGAAGCTGTTCTTAGAAAGCTCGTCGAGTAATTGCCTTGTTCAAATTTGTATCTATTGCAGAAATTATGAGCAAGGTGCCCATGTTATATCTTGGTCCTGATGCGTGATTACTGGATACAATTAGCTTCTTCAAATTAACACGATTAGGAAAACTACATTGTTGTGCAAGCTTTAGTTATGGGCAAACTGAAGGTGGTTCGTTCCTCATGCTTGCCGCCATTTTTATCTGAACTCTTGTTTATTACTATGATCTACATCATTTTGTAGTTGGGGGATTATCCCCATCCCACATGGCAAGCGGTCCGGACCAACAAGGCCAATATGCATAAGGTCAAGAGTTCAAATCTACTGGGTGACAAGCTGCTTTGTGGCGAAGAGAAATCCTTCAGATACATCATTTTGTAGATATAGTGTCATGATATATTTGGAACAAATTATTACCTTACCCTTTTAGAGTTCTTGAAATGGATCCTACAATGTTGTTTCACGATATTAGGATTAGGAGATAGCTAGGTTCTCACTTCCTTGCTCATAAATGATCTAGGTGTAGCACTGATCTTAGCATCGATCTTAGCATTGGTCGCCAACTATCTTGAATAAACAAGTCATCGGTGCCCGAACATCTGGATGAGTAGTCTGGTTAGTTCGACCTTTGAATCATCATCGTGGTGGTCGGGTTCGAATCCTTACAATGGAACGCTATATTGGACCGTGTCTGTTTGATGGGTGTTCTACTGTTATGTGGTGTGATTTATCCTGGATTGTAGGCTCAACGGGTTGTAGTCATGTTTGAAAGACTTATCAAGTGAGTACATGTGAAAGATAATGATAACAGATTTCTTCTTGATAATCAAAGCTCCACTCAGGTTTCTTGATCCATTTTTTCTTCAGCCTGAAACAGCAGCCAGTGAAGAATAGTGCAATCACGTACAGACACAAACGCAGGACTATCTGCATAATATATTTGCTTTCATGACATTCTGATCTTGTTGTATTTTAACTGGTTGGTATCTTTCTTTTTCGTTTCTTTCATTGATAGAAAGAGACTTGACTCAAAGAAGTGAGTGTGTGTTGGGGTTTGATGTTGCTCTCTTCAGAAAATTTTAATAATTGAGTCTTCTTCTACTGTGGCCAAGAAAGGGCAATAGTCGAAGCACTTGTGAGATTGAAAGAGCATGAAAAGAAAGCCAAATGAGTGGAATCATCTTTGATTGTGAGCACCTTTTGAATACCCCAAATCATTCCAACACACTTTTCTTGTTTTAAGGCCTAACAATCAATAGTTGTTATGCTTCAGTTATGTGGTTGATATAGTAAAGTTCATGTTTCAGATAAAATTTGGTGTTTGCGAGGTGTCAGATAAACTAGATGGAGTTGGTTTGAGAGGTTTCAAACCGTTATGACGGGTAATCGAACACATGAACCAAAGTTTAAAAGCTCGATCTCTAGGTTAAAGGTATCTTTCACTTTAGGGGAGAATTTGTGCGTCTTGGTCCCAAGAAATTACAACTTTGATGGAGCCAACAGCTTTATACAATAGACCATGTTGTCATATTTTGAAGATCTTGTAAAGCTGAAAGGACTGTAGATCTTCCCTATTGAATAGACTAACAAGGCACAAAGCTTTCCTTGCAAGATGTCCTCTACTGTGAAGATCATCATTCAATGAGACAACATGCATACACTTTGGTGGACATGTACTCTTGTTTTTACATCAAGAAAAAGAACTGGACTAGAGGACATTTTTTGTGTTAGACCTCTTGCACGGACCAAACCCTTAAACCTCGTACTATCACGGCAAACGACCGCTTAGCACATGACCCATCTATGAGTCGGTCTTGGGCTATCCTAGCAACATCGATTATGAAAACTACAATGTCGAGACTTTTTGATAGATGGGTCAAGTACATGCCTTCAGAGGTATACTCGGATCGAGTAGTAGTCGAGTTAATCGAGTTCGGTAGTCGAGTTGAACTCAGACATGGTTGTTCGGTTCGAGGGTTTCTTCATGTTTATCCAAAGTTGGATACTTTCTCAAGTGATGTTAGGTTTGTATAGACATGGACAGGGCAAAACCATTCGCAATCGAGTAGTAAAAATTAAGCTCAATGTGAATGAGTACATCGAATGGGCCCCAATTACGCTTGGCATTATTGGGCCCGCGTCACCATTGAGCCCAAATGATTCAATTTTGGTGGGCCAAACCCTTCCATTTTTTATTATCACTATATTGAATAGGAAAGTATATGCATGCCCATCCATGATGTGTGACAGTGCATATAAGAAACCATTGTAGTGGTTGTCTCGATGTCTTGACATCACACATGGGCATGTTCCTAACATCTAAATTTACGTTATTAACCCACTAAAGTTAAATAAGATGGTGGACCAACTCATCATCATGTCTTTTTAGATTGAATCTATGGGAATCTATATTCTGACTAGTAATGATCGTGCTATCACTATGTTAATCATGGTTAGGATGTGAATGCGTGAATACATATGCATCGTATCCGGTTGTAATACTTTATGATTGTACAGATTATTAAATTTCAAATAGTTTGATAGAACATACATATCTTCTACTTTCAGTGTAGAATGATAATTTGAGTTGTTGAACTTGTGTACCAAGAAAATATAAGAGAAGATATATAGTGATTTTAAATCTTTCAATATGACTATCATATATTGTGTTTTGCTTCCTGTATACTATAAAAATATAATTGTATACTGTAATTGATATCCTCTAAAAGCCACCGTTGTTAAACCACAGTACACCGGGAGCACAATGCAGTATCTTGTAGTCATATTGGTTGATTTAAAAACAACTTCCACATACTCAAAATATATTATGTATATCTATTATAAATATATAAAATTAGGTTTGATTTCTTGATACCAAAATTTGATTGTTTTGGTATCAAATTTGATTAATCGTATATTTATTAGAACAATTTAATCCACATCCTAATGACACACTTAAACATGTTAATTTCAAACCCTTTAACTACCAAAACATCCACGAATCCATTTTTTCCTTCTCTTTTAAATGGTCATTTATTATCTTTCACATGTTTTTTTCATTGTTATGTTTATTTCATTACTCGAATATCATTAAAAGATAATATCT
The DNA here is from genome assembly GCA_001925005.1 of Drosera capensis. Taxonomy (NCBI): domain Eukaryota; kingdom Viridiplantae; phylum Streptophyta; class Magnoliopsida; order Caryophyllales; family Droseraceae; genus Drosera; species Drosera capensis. The sequence goes on from LIEC01011869.1 coordinate 27,483, forward strand.
ATTTAAATAATTCAACTCATCACGATATAGAACGTCTAAATATTTTAGATTTTCTTTTTAAAAAAAGATATTTGAGATTTTCAATGTGATTTAACTAGACATATATAATTGTCAACAATATTTTTTCGTACATAATCTGCACTACAATAAACAAAAGAAAATAAATTTAGCATTGCTTCACAAAATCATTTTCGTCAACAGAGGATCCAAACTTCTATTATTTCATTTTCTCTCCGAATGAGTGATTAGAGAATTGAAGTTGATATTTTGATGGAAATTAATGCTTTCAAATCGACTATGACGCCGGCTTCTTCCGGTTCCTTCCTCACCGACGGAGTGTCCAGATTCGGAATCTGCCTCCTAGTCCTAGCGTTAGATGGATCCTCTTAAAAAATAAAAATTAAATCAATAATAAATAATATATTTTTATCATCATCTTGTGATATGATGTTAGATTCATACAAAAGAAATCAAGAATAATCTTCGGGGATAACTTTTCAGACTCCAACTGAGGCGATTATGTAAAACACTAGCGAGCGTTGCAATCTCTTAGACGATGCTCGCTGAACGATAATTCCAACATGTCAGAACATTCGTTGTTCTTCCTGTAAAGTTCTCACAAAAAATGCACCTTAAAAGAATGAATATGAAATCGTACGTACCCTATGTGCAAGAACATAGAATTCAATATGAAATGTACATATCGTCACCTCCCACTCAACTAATACTACATCTCATTGGACACATACACATTGTGGGCTCCTTTTCACCGCCCAAAACTTTTCATATGATAAAGCTTCATACAAACTTTACAGCGTAGACTGATGGCCATACAATATATTTATATGTACATGAATATGGCAACATTGACAAGAGGACAGACGAAAAGTGAAGAAGCTGGGATTCCATTTACGAAATGAGGGACTTTTGAGCTGTATGTATAAGCCTGTAACGATGAGGTAAAACAAAAGCTCATCACATGGGCCACCTCGGTGATAACAGAATTACTGAAACTTTCAGCTATGTACTAAACAACAATATAATTAATCTCGTCAAAAATATAATTTAAATTGAACGAAATATACATAATATTAGAGAGAGAGTAGCAAAAAAGAAATGGTACAGATCTGATTATACACAATATAATCTAAATGTTCAACAATATCTTGAACAGATCTGAATGGTACAAACAAAAAAGAAATGAAATTAGAGAGAGTAGCAAAGTGACAATAGGATGCGCAGAGATTCACGAATATGAACCAATGTTGACAGACTGGACTCCCTTTATTTGCTGACGTGGAAAGATTCCATGGCTTACTTGGCTGGGACCCGTTTACACCCTGCATATCATATCAGGGTATCACAAAGGCGGTTTGGAATAAATGTTCTTTTTCTATTTGAATACTGAATCTATAACGAAATAGGAAATTATACAAATTATAATACCAATAATTTTTCTTGATCCAACGGATGATATGTAATTATAAAAACTCTAAACATTTGATGAGTGAGACTATCATTAAAAGGAAACAGTGGATTAGTAACAAGCTTTGAAAAACTTTCATAAAATTATAAACAAATGAAAAATATAAGTACCAACATACTCTCTTGTAGCGATTTGATTGGAATCGATTCTTTTATGTGTTTATTAAATTTGATATAATTTTATTAATATATTATAATTTTTACAATGATAGTAAGGAGATAATAAAAAATGATGAAATATTATGATCATTTTAATATAAAATTATTTTTAAATAAATATTATAAGATTTATAAAACGATTCAAAATAATAAATATTATGAAAATATGAAGAAAAAAAAAATACTAAATTTCGAGGTATCAACACGAGGAAAACTAATTCGTGTTTTAACTCAATTCTTTTGCAAGTTGAGTCTTCGATGATGCACACTCTCGTTTGGGTCCCAATGTCTACCCACTTTGATCACGTACATTACTATAGCCTGAGTGAATTATATTTTTAGATCTTTTTATAAATAAAAAAATCAAATTCAGATTATCCATAAATTAATTATCAAAATAGGTATTTTTTCAAAATATAATAAAATAAAATGTCATGCATCATTCCAAGAAGAAGGCGCATGTCGTCTTTCATTGACTAAGGAAATAGTCCCACATGCACACCCATTAATAACATCCCCATTAATAATATTATAATTTAGTAAAAATATCTTAAATATTATTAAATTTTTTTACCTATTAATATAACATTAGACAATAAACTCGTGCGTTGCACGGAAAAAATTTCATAATAGATTATAGTATGATGTAAAACTAAACATAATTATATTTATGTGATATAGAAATTTTTAAATTCAATTATCGATTTTTAAATAAATAATGGATGATAGAGTAAAAAAGATTCATTCAAAAAATCAGCTTAAAAAATATATAATTGATCAAGTGTTATGGTTATATTGATATAACTTAAAAAGTTCTACAATAATATATGGATGATATGATTTTTTAATTATAAATAAACATACGGATATTTTTTATTAATTATAAATACTTAAAATATATAAATATTTAATTAAATAAATTCATATCCACGAATTAAGAACATTGAATTTGTTCCGTTTTCCATGTGTTCTTAAAAAATTTCTCCCAGCACCTTATCTGTCATAATCGTCTGATATTTTCAATAATTTATGATTGTATCTTTATAATTTTTCTCCCAGCACCTTATCTGTCCTAATCGTCTGAACATATAATTTTTCACGCTACAAGATCGTTCTCGAGGGAAGGGATGTAATTTTTTATGAATTGAAAAGAGTCATATAGACTAATTGTTAGAAAAGTCAGTTTACCATCACAAAAAGATCAATCATATATTGTGCCTCTCGGTATCGTGCTTTGGTTTCCTCTATAATATAGATGAACAACGATTTTCTCTAAACTCGTACTTGAGCTTGAAGTTTCGTGGTTGGCTATGAGATTCATCGTCGGCCATGCAGGAACTTCGCGATTGTTGACGTCGGTCTCGTACATTTGAATGATCATGTAACGCTAAGTTAAATATTGATCATTCGTAATCTCATAACATCTAAAGCCTCCAGCTTCAATTCATGGACGACATGCATCGATAATTTTCCTACACAAGTAGGGACGATGGAATGATCAAAAGTAAGATCATCATCGTCCTCATCGTCACCCGTTTTTACAGTCATAGATGTTTGAGATTGTGTTGGAATAGATTGATGAGAATGTACTGAAAAAACGAAATGTGTCGGGATATCGGCAACATTGCGCTTCACGAATCACATCGCATAACAACATTGATAGTTCAAAAGTATGTCGAATGATGTTTACAAAAACACATCATTGTTCAGCTAGAAAATGTGTGACGTGCCTGAGCTTTGAGGCAGCTTAGCCAGATTTTGATTTGGGAGGGTTCCCAACGCACATCAGCTTTCTCACAGATGTTCATTGCATAATCTATCAATCGTTAGCCAGGTATGAAGTTAAGAAGGATTTTTGATTTTTCCTGAAACTCATAGTCATCGTTAATTTTCGTATATCGTGTATCCCAATAACAAAAAATTGGAAATTATTGAAATGTCATATCTATATCATTTTCAAATCATAAAGATTGAGAATTCAGAATAACATGTGATAGTAACACGATGTACGAATCAACCAATTCCTTAACTAACTGTTATTTTTCTAATTGTTTTCTAAATTATTATGAAATAAATATTATTTTAAACAATGTTATATATTTATAAGTACTTTATTTTCTAAGTTGATTACTTTCTAACTACATGATTTTCACATGATTTTCTAACTTAATTATTTCATAAACACATCATTTCCTAAATTAATTACATCTTCAGTACATAATTTCTAAGTTAATTAGTTTTTAAGTACTTTTTTTTCTATGTTAACTCCTTTTCTGGATTATTTCTCTAATTTAATTATTTATTATTTTAATTATTTCATAATTTAACTACTCTCTAGTCTAACTTAATCTACCTATTTCCTAATCTAAACTAATCTACCTTTTTTTTAATCTAAGTTCTTCCTTAATTATATCCTAATCTAATTATTTTCTAAATTATTTCATACTTCCTACATTAATTATTATATTAAGATTTAAGTCTGGAGCGTGCCCCATTACCTAACGTTGGGATAATGGGTCATCAACCCCATTTTAGTGAGTACCTTACCGAACCTATCGATTTAAAATGAATAATTATACATCAAAAACTCATTATAAATAGTAACAAGACAAGAACTAATGAGACGGTCATACATAACTAGTTAAAACTCTCTTTTGGGGTTTTTAAATTGAGGGACTGTTTAACTTTATGCCACAATTAGGCATCACTGAACAGAAAAACAGACAAAAGAAAAGAAAAAGAAAAAACTTCAAAAAATTGAATCAATGTATCATGTCAATTATCGATTAGTACATTTAAACTAGTCATTTCTGGTTATGATCTTAACAAGTGGGAGGTGTGCTAATGAACAGATCGCCCTTCTTCGACCAATTAAAAGCACCAATTATTAAAATAAAAGGTGAAAATGACATTTACCAAGATCGTAATATCGTCATATGACTACACAACATTCGACTTTTATCAAGATTCTCATCATATAACACCGGTAAAACCTTAACTGGTTCGATTTTTATGAAGATCGTACAATTCTCATCATGTAACACCGGTAAGAACTTAACACGTTAAAGATGAGATCACATAAAACCTGTTCGGAGCATCTCTAAGCAATTTATTCGGTGTGCTAAGTGTATCACAAAGGTGGCAAATGGTACTTGATGAATTTAACTGCAGGACATTGCTTGTGCAGAAACATTAAGATATTGCGACTTGTAGTGGAAAATTCAAAATTAATATATTTATACATGCATTTGCCCTATGACTATGACCAAGTATCCGATATATAAACCAATATCAAGATCTTCGAATCAGGCTCGACGTCCCTAGTTACAAAACACAAGTTTGCATCGAAAACCTTCTAAAACCAATGGGCAAGACTACGACCAATCGCGACACACGACGACAAAATAAAGCTAAAGAAATTATCAATATTCCTTGGGACTTATTATACACCATCAGGCAAATATTGAACTGGCTACTATGATAATAAAATAGACAATCGTTTAGATGAATCGTTCACCTTGCACTTAGTTCATATGCAATGATCTATACGTATAACATTAACCTTCTTTAAACAAAATATAGAACAAAAAAGTTAGATCATACGTATAAGAACAGTAAAGAAAAGAACAGAACATGGAAAAAGAGGCATCCAGCCACAATTAGACAAGGAATCCCCCATATAATCATGTCGGTTGATTTTTTTGGAGATGCCAATTTGTTCAGGACTCTACCATTAGTGTCCTCATCCGCTTTTTTTTCTTTTTCTTTCCACTAATACCCATTAATAAAGCATTTCCTTCTTAATTTGTCGTGTATCGGTCGATAAACACTCAAACTTCATCATAAAACATCCGAAGTTTGAATATATAATAACAACAACTATCCACATGTTCGATCAAAACAAGATCTTGGGATAGATAAGATATTTAAATCCACTATATATCCGTAACATTTTATTGAATAATTACTTTAGTTAATGGCCATGAAATTTATTGGGTATGATCGAGCTTCCATTTATATCCTTGAAAAAAAAAAAAAAAAATTTTGTAAGGCAAATAACCAGCTCTATATATAGCCGTCTCTCATTCCTCTGTTTCTTCACTCTTGAATTCCCACAACTCTCTTCACTCCCACTTCGACATCACTCTCTTCGCCTCCCAACTTCGTACTATCAAAATCCACAGTAGTCTCACTCTTTGCTTCGAGTTTCACAAATGGCTGCTGTCGAGGTATTGCTAACATACCAGCTTCAGTTTCTAGCTTTGATCAGTAGCGCTTAAGAATTCGTTTTTCGTTCTACATGGCTTTGTTTATGCATACATCTACCTTCCAAAGAGAAGGCTTAGAATGTTGTTTGAGTGATGATTTTGGATAACTTGCTTACACAATGGTTTAAATAGATCGACCGACACATGATATAAGCTGAGCTAGTAATACTAAAGTATTCCTGATCTTAGTCCAGTAGATCAAGCAGAGATTTACTGATCTGCAACATGAACGTTAGAAACTTGCATCAGCGTACATAAATCATATTCCAACAAGTTCTAGCATATATCAGGTAACATCATTCTTTTTAGTTAGCATCTTGTGCATGTAGGATCATCTATCTTTCATGTCATATGGTCATCCCATTTATAGGTTACTATTCTTCTATAGATCATCTCTGATGAGCTTTGAAATTGTATTTTTAGAAGAACGTGATCATGCTTGTAGACTAAGATTCGAGAGTTCGGTTTTGTAGGTCGCACCAACATCCACTGCATTCACAGAGGACGTGGCACCTGAGGTGGCAGCGGTGGAGGAGACTGTGACCGAGGAGACAACGGTCGAGGAGACCCCGGCTGAGGTGGCTGCCGTGGAGGAGACTGTGACCGAGGAGACAACGGTCGAGGAGACCCCGGCTGAGGTGGCTGCCGTGGAGGAGACTGTGACCGAGGAGACCCCGGCCGAGGTGGCTGCCGTGGAGGAGACAGCAGCCGGGGAGACCCCGGCCGAGGTGGCTGCCGTGGAGGAGACAGCAGCCGGGGAGACCCCGGCCGAGGTGGCTGCCGTGGAGGAGACAGCGGCCGAGGAGATAACGGCCGAGGTGGCTGCCGTGGAGGAGACAGCGGCCGACGAGGAGACCCCGGCCGAGGTGGCTGCCGTGGAGGAGACTGCGGCCGAGGAGACCCCGGCCGAGGTGGCTGCCGTGGAGGAGACTGCGGCCGAGTGAAAGCAGCTCTAATGGTTCAAGTTGAGAACGAAAAGATTCAAGAGTAATGAAGCTGAGAGCACTACTAGAGAAGTCTTCTCTCTCAAGTATGCATATCAGAGAGATTCAGAGTCGTGTCTTTTCTTTTGTTTCAGATGCATGCCCATGTACGAGCAGCGTCGAAAGTGTGTGATTTTGGTGTCATATTGGTCCAAGAATGTTGAATCGAGGAAGAAGCTAGTTTGGTATGAATTTAAGCCTCTGGTTGTTTATAAGAATTTATGTTTGCTTTGTGTGTTATATAAGATATTTTGCACAATCCGATCTAAAATTTGTCACAGCAGACATCTAAACTGCAGAATATGAATACAGGCCAAGCGGTTTGTCATGCTACATGCAAAACATCGAGCATGTGGTAACAGAAATACTTGCCTGAATGTTTGCAGCTTTGGGTCGAATTCCAGGTTGAACCCCGATCATGGTTCTTCGTTGAGTTCCCATAGGTCTGGAAATGGCAACCTGTCACGGACGGAATTCAGATGGAAGGTGCATGAATACAAATCCGGCAAAAGAAAACGCTTCGGATCATAGGTAGAACAGATTTGGCACATAAAGATGACATCAGTTACGTAGGAAGTAAAAGTTCAGGAAGAGATGAATGACAAGATCTTGTACGCATTATCACCAATCATTCCTCGAACATACGAAATCAGAGCTAGCGATTGTTCAAGAAATGGGAATACACTACATGAATAGATGACAAGCTTTATTCAGCGGTTCAATAAAAAGCATAGTTGTATGCCTGTCGATGGAATACAAAAATCATCTAAACAACCACACTTGAAGCTGGTGCTTACATCTCATCACTTTCGCAAGGCAAATAAGTCGTGAATAATTATTCTGCGATGAACAGCGTCTATCCCAAGTATTGCAACGACTTTTCCCATACCCTTTCTTTCTAATCTTCGTCTCAAGTCTGTTTGGATCTCCATCCTCTACATTCTCCCTCAACATCCTAAAAACCCTGGGATTCTGACACTCTTGGCCAATCAACTAAGGCACTCTAGCTGCATGACACCGCCAAGTACATCCAGTTTTCTCAATTCGGTCATTTCCACATAATTCACGCACAAATCCTTCTACATGAGGCATGCGGAACTGTTTGATTCAAATACTCCTGACAAAATGGAAACGAACAGCATGCCAAAAGAAACCCTATGCTTCATACTACTCATCAGAAAAACTTAGAACACATAGGTTATATGTCAAGAAACCAGTCCTATCTAAAATCTAAACTGATAATAGAAGATTCAATAATTTATACATTAACAATTTCCTCTCACACAAAGCCCGTTAGGACATAAAGTTTGGATGACAAATGTATTGACCCAATACATACCAAGTGCAGGTCCACATAATAAATCACTGGTGACAAATGAAAAAATATGAATAAAACTCGCGACCTCATGTCACGACCTACTTTGATACAAAGTCGAGAAATCAATTCCATCAAAAGTTTGAAGTCAGGATAAAATGCCTACTAAAATATATCTGAACACTACATAATCAACCTAACACCATTTTCAGCCGTTGCAACAATCAATATTGACTATGTTCATGTCTTTATGAAACAGGTAAACATCCAAAATATCTTAAAATATCGGATTTTATTTCCAAAATAGGGTCAAAAAGAAAAAAACTTCCCAAATTAGGGTTTACTCAAACTTTAGTCCCAATCTAGGATGTTTGGTATGGGATAGAGAGAAGAGACTAGGGCGTGGGGGAAAAAAACGCTGTGCGTCTTAAAAATATTCCTTATTTTTGGTCTAGAGGCACTACGTCTCTCTAGCAAATGAAAGGACAGTTTGAATCCCTGAGAGGGGCAGCCGATGGATGGCGACCAGTGACTACAACCCCGATTACGCATTTCCAATTTCATTCCAATTCTAGGAATCGATTGTGTTGAAGATCTGAAAAAGAGATCACAGAGCCGGGTTGAATCGGGCCTCATCCAAGCCCAAGGCCTCTCAAATCCCCACAAAACACAATGCTAAAACCTCTCAAACCGTTCCCCATTACAAATGAAAGACGCACAGCGCCTCCAAACAGAAAAATGGAAAAAAATTGAAGACGCACAATGTCTCTAGACCAAGCAAACACGCACATCGTTTTTATTCCTGAGACATCCCTGCGTCTTTTCTCTCTACTTCATATCAAATGTTCTAGATTGGGAATTAAGTTTGAGTGAACCCTAATTTGGGAATTTTTTTTGGGACCCTATTTTGGAAAAAAATCCTACAACATCCTACCGTTTCATCGTATTTCCTTAGACTGTTCTGCGATCGCCTAATATTAACAATGTCCATCCTAAATCGATAAATCATACCTAGCCCTGAAGCAACCAGACGAATGAAATTACTCTCAACATCTGAATGCTGCTTTCCACTGTGATGGTCACATATTTAAATCGATTCATTGAACTCCGATCAAACCAAGCGGATATAACGTTGTGTGTTTTATCATCTGATTGTGGGAATCGATCGATGAGAGATCGAACTTTTGGATTCGAGGAACTCGACGAGTGAAGTTGGGATGATCGGATGATCGGATGATCGGATGATGGTGATCGAGGCGAAAGCCAAGCAAGAACGATTTCGTTGAAGGGGAAATTGAAGTTTGGAATGAGAGATGAAAAATCATGGGAATATGTGTCTCCTTTGTTTTTGCTAGCCCAGTGAAAATTGGGCCGGCCCAGAGAGTAATAAGGCTTGTTCATCTTGTTAGTTTAGGATCTTCAGACCCCTAATACAAGGATGTTATGTTCCTGTCACTCTTTGTAGCAATGTTACGCTAGTTAACTTTGTTAATTACTCCCTCCGTTTTAAAAAATATATAATATATAATATATATATTGTATTATTTTATATCATAAATATAAATATTATTTTTATATTAAATCACGTAAAATCGTCCCGTAACATGTACTATAGACGAGTGTCATTTACAACACCTAATTAGCTATACGTAGACATGAAATATCAGTGAGACTTCTCACATTATTAGTTTATCTTACGTATCTACCCAAAATAATTGTTTCATAATCTCTTCTGATACCTTTTCTCCCCCTATAAATACCAATCTCCCAAAACCCTCACTTCCTCCCACAAACCCTCAAAATCTCTTCAGTCTCTTAAAATACCCATTTCTCACCAACAATGCAGCGCCTTTTTCTCCTCTTCATCTCCCTCACCCTTCTCTACTCCATCTCTGCCGCCCGCCATGAGCCGATGATCGTAGGCGGATGACAGAAGATCGGTGACATAACAGAACCATATGTGATCGAGATCGCAGAGTTTGCCATCACAGAGCACGACAAACAGGCCCACACGAAGCTGAAGTTTGAGAAGTTGCTTGGCGGGGAGTACCAGGTCGTCGCCGGTATGAATTACAAGATCAGGATCGAGGCCCTCGACGGCAACGTTAAGGGACAGTATGCCAAGCCTTGGGAGAAGATCAGGGTACTCGAGGAGTTCAATAAGGTTTAGAAACTTAATGGTGATGTAGTGTTGGTGATGAATATTCATGATAATGTGGTTTTCTGAAGTTGTGTTTGATTGAATAAAGAGTAGTTGTGTTTCTGAAGTTAGTGTGGTTTCCATGGTGTTGTGCTGCATTTTGGCAACTTATTATGCAAAATAAATATTTTGGTTATTTGCCTCTATTTTAAATATACCGGTTTGCTTTAGACGGGTTTTAATCATGGGTTGTCTTTGGAATTTTTTTTGCGGAAGTCTAATGTAGCGAACCAATTTTTGATATGTTGCTTTCATAAATAAGCTTATGCTCATTAACTTTGTGAATAAAGAAAAGTACTTATGAATTGAAGTGGTTCTGTGATGAAAGCTCCTTCCTTGATATGTATCCTGGTTTGCTACTTAGTAGTATAATTTCTTCCCCTTGCTTAATTTTGTATGTGCTCATGGAGAACACCGCTTGATAACGTAATGGTTAGAATCCGTAACACCTAACATCAGCGATGAACATCTCAAGGAGAACATCAGATGCGGCAATAGCGACGGTGTCGACGCTCATTTCCAATCATTTGCTAAATTGTATTTCATTCTGTTTCATAATTTTGACATAAGAGTTTTATCACTCCGTACACACTTTACTCGCATATTGTAAAGACTGTTCACGTGTTCTGTAGTGACTCAAATTTACTACAAGTCGATCCATAATATTCAATTACTATAAACTAGTGCTCCGACCAAAATATGGCAATGTGTTAGATTAGAATAGATAAGGATGATTTTAATGACTGTCGATGTATTATGCGTATACTTGCCATATAAAAGTAATACAATTCTGGAGACATATTTTGGTTTTATACTTAATTTTTTTGTGCTCAAGGAGATCATTACATCATTCGGGATACAGAGGTGATGGAGATGGTCATTTAGTGGCTACACCCGTTTTCTCTCTGTTTAACAATCTTGACATTGAATTTATAATAGAGTATATACTATAAAACTAACCCGTTCCTCTTATCTTTCTCAGTTACTCCTAGTGAACAAACACTTGCGTCCCAAATATGGCACTTGTTCAGGTCATATCGGATCGTGGTGAAATATTAATGTTCTCACCATATCGGAGTACAAATCTCGAATATATCCATCAGCTCTTATCTCAGATACCTTACAATTAAGGATGAGCAAAAATATAAAATCGGACCGAAAAATTGAATTCACTTCGATTATTTAGACTATTAGATTAATTTTGATTTTGGTTTCGATTGCGAAAAATTTTGATTAATCGGTTAACTGAATTTTTATTATTTTTTTCCCTTTTTTTTTTCTAATTATTTATTTTTCTTACTTCTCTTATATTATTGTATTGAAAAAAGTGCTTATAATGTAATTGGAATGCTTTTTATTCTTTGTGTAATGTTTTCATGAATTAACCTTAGTTTTTTAAAATAGTTTTTCTATTATATTTAAATAAATTTGTGTATATTTTTTTTTATTTCTTTATGAAATTCGGTACAAAACCGAAACGAAACAGAATATGAATTTGATTAATCGAAATCAATTTTTTTTAAAAAAAAAAAAAAAAAAACCGAATTCTCACCCTACTTACAATATCACTGAAAAATTTAAAGTCAAAGTTAGGGTGACAAAAAGTAGACAACATTAGTCCATCCATGTTCATCTTATATTCACAAGTCACATGTACAATGATCTAAGGAATCGCTCTGGATCTTCTTTTCTAAATCGACTAATTCCGCAACGTGTGCAATTTTCTAAACATAGAAGAAAACTATGATCACAAGGCTGAAACTTAAAGGAATTGACGGAAAGGCACCACCAGGAGTGGAGCCCGTGGCTTAATTTGACTTAACACGAGAAAACTTATCAGGTTCAGACATAGTAAGGATTGACAGACTGAGAGCTTTTTCTTGATTCTATGGGTGGTGGTGCATGGCCGTTCTTAGTTGGTGGAACGATTTGTCTTGTTAACTCCGTTTAACGAAAATATAAGACCAAATTCATTAGTATTGAGAATATTATTCATATTGAAATTTAAGAGCTCTAAAAACCACCATATATAAATACCATGTTATTCTATTTATTTTCAATTGGTTTTGAAATAAAAGTTAGAGATTTAATAGTTAACTACAGAAGGCATTTACAACACCTAACTATTTATGTGAGTAAAATACAATTGAAATTTATGACAATAATTTCTAACAATCTACCCAACATCAATTTTTCATAATCTGTTCAGATACCCTTTTCCTCCCCATTTCCCCCTATAAATACTAATCTCCCAAACCCCCCCACTTCCTCACACAAGCCCTCAAATTCTCTACAATATCCACTTTACAAAAACCTCTTGTCAACAACAATGCAGCGCCTTTTCCTCCTCATGATCTCCCTCACCCTTCTCTACTCCGTCTCCGCCGCCCGTCCACAAGCGTTGTGGAGCGTGGGCGGATGGCAGGAGATCAAGAACATAACCGACCCTTACGTGGTCGGGATAGCAGAGTTTGCAGTAATCGAGCACAACAAACAAGCCCACGCGGAGGTGAAGTTTGGGAAGCTGCGGGGCGGGGAGTACCAGGTCATCAATGGTGCTAATTACAGGATCGGGATCGAGGGCTTCGAGGGCGGCGTTAAGGGATGGTATGCTGCCTTTGTAACCGACATTCCTTGGCAGAAGATCAGGGTGCTCAAGTCGTTTCAGAAATTAAGAGATTAGTGGTGTAATGTTGGTGAGGGATCATGATTTAATGTGACGTCTGTTTGAATGAATGAATAAAGAGTTGTTGTGTGTCTGAAGTTGATGTTGTTCCGTGTTGTATTTTGGGATGGTGAGCCATTCAATGAATTTTATCACTCCGTACACACTTCACTCACGTTCTATACAGACTGTTCACGTGTTCTGTAGTGACTCACACTACATATCGATCCATAAACTGTGATCTTCAATTAATAAACCAGTGCTTGTATAGGAAAATGGCAATGGATTGGACTAGATAAAGTGAGTATGACTACGATGATTATTGATACATAAACATCATTTTTCACACAATTTTCATTAAACATTAATGATATTACGTATACTTACCATATAGGAGTACATAATACAATTCTCGATATGTACTTCGGAACATTAATGATATGTATCAAATTAATTGAAAAGTTTTTTTATCAGTTTCAAAATAAATGAAACGTTTTCATTTTTGATAATTTTTTAATATAAAAAAATATCAAATCAATCTATCTGTTACAATACACTTACTAACTCCTCTTACAGCTGTAGTAAATCCCACTACCAAAAAAAATATTCATTCTTCATCAAAATTCACATAAATTTAACACTCGTATAAATTTTCATGCTGAGTCAAAACGTTTCGATTAGTTCGGGACGGATGGATGGAGTAATACACTATCAGTTAGACCACTTGCATCACCTAATTAGCTATCAATGGGAGTAATTAAAATACAAGTGAAACTTATTGCATTATTAATTTTTCTTACAATCTACTCAAAATCGATTTTTTCGTTTTATCTCTTTTGACACTTTTCCTGCCCTCAACTTCCCCACACAAACCTATTCGATCCCATTTCCTCACAAACCCCTAACCATTCATCAACAATGCAACGCTCAATCTTTCTGCTCTCTTTCACCCTCCTCTTCATTCTCCCCCTCATCTCGGCCGCCCGCAAGGAGGGAACCTTCCTTGGCAGGTGAAGGCTGATCAAGGACCTAACCGACCCACACCTGATTGAGATAGCAGAGTCTGCCGTCACCCAGCACAACATAAAGGCCCACGCCAAGCTGAAGTTCGAGAAGTTGTTGAAAGCGGAGGGTGTGCCGTCACTGTGTCTGAGAGTATGTCAAGCGGATTATCGGGTCAAGGGTGAGTATGTCGCCATTGTTTATACGAAGGTTTGGCTGAAGGCCAGGGGAGCTCGTGTCGTTTAAAAAGGTTTAGGACTTGTATTTTTTGGGAGAGTAATGTTGGTGATGAATGATCATGTAATCTGTCATTGAATAAAATGTAGTCGCATTTTTAATGTGGACGTTGTTGTTTAAGTCGTGTCCCGTCTTGATCACTTATGTTAAGAAAATAAATATGTTCGTTATTTTGGAAGAAATATCTGTGGTATCTTAACTTCATAATATTCATAAGTTTCTATACACAAGAAATCAGTCTCAAATATGAGCGTGAAGTCGTGAATTAGATTGGATTCTTTTATGGTGTTAATTTCATTGGTGAACTTACTGTATGAAAATCCACGATATGTATCCACCCTTACCGTTACATTATTACACTGCAAAGGAAGAGTATGGAGTACTAAATTGAATCACCCAATAAATTAGGAAGAGCTAAAGTCAAAATTGAGTGTCAAATATGGACACTGTACATCAATGCAAGCTGCACAATATTTTTATTCTTGTTTCACGACTTTCACGCATCAATATATCCCTCTATTATTTTCATTTGAAAACTAGTTTCACATGTCCCATACATGCTCAGCAACAAAACAACACGAGAATCATTTACAAGTGACCGGCATAGATATAATGACATGGGAAAGATTAACTGGCATCACGTGATTAAGGAAACAACTATGTTCCTGAATATAATGATTGTTGTCTTCGTTCTGTTTATTTTTTTTTTTTACAGATAATTTTTCTTTATGTGTTTCTCAATGTCAAAATGGTAATATTTGAAATTTTCATTGGATTTTAACGTGTTCGTTGATTTATCACGGCTTTTGGCTCGATAGGAGTAAAATACAAAATGAAACTTAATACATTAATTAGTAATTTTTCTTATAGTGTAACCGAAATCGATTTTTCATAATCTGCGGATACCCTTTTGCTTCCCCTTTCTTCCTCCATAAATACCAATCCCCTGCCCCTCACTTCCCCACACAAACCTATTCCCATTTCAACACAAACCCAAAACCATTCATCAACGATGCAACGCTTAATCTTTCTGCTCTCCTTCACCCTCCTCTTCTTTCTCCCCCTCATCTCGGCCGCCCCCAATGGGGGAACCTTCCTTGGCGGGTGGAGGTTGATCAAGGACCTAACGAACCCACACCTGATTGAGATAGCAGAGTTTGCTGTCGCCCAGCACAACAGTTTGGCCCATACCAAGCTGAAGTTTGAGAAGCTGTTGAAAGCAGAGCGGAAGACCGTCGAAGGCTTGGATTATCGTGTCAGGATTTCGGCCCTTGACGGCACCGCTAAGGAAGAGTATGTTGCCGTCGTGTGGGAGAGGGTTTGGTCGAAGGTCATTAAACTCGTTTCATTTAACAAGGTTTAAAAACTTGTGTTGTTTAAAAACTCGTTTCATATATCATTGAATAAAATGTAGTCGTGTTTTTAATGTAGTTGTTTTTTCAGACGTGTGACATCTTGATTTCTATTGAGAAATGAATACGTTCGTCATTGGAGAAAAAATATATGTCGCGTTTTAACTTTGTAATATTCAGAATCAATTTCTATGCAAGAAATCGGTCTCAAATTTAAGCATGAATTAGATTGGATGTGCTTATGATGTTTCACTCATGAACATACCACATTAAAATCCACAATTTGTATCAACCCCTTATCTTACATTATAATAGAATCACCCAATAAATGAAGAGCCAATGTCAAAAGTTAAGGTCGGATATGGACACGACATATATCAATGCGAAGTGCACAATTTCTCTTTCAGTTTCACCACTTTCACGCATCCATGTTTCCCTCCTCATTTGAAAACTAGTTTCACATGTCTCATACATGCTCCGCAACAAACAACACGAGAATCATTCACTTGTGACTGGCATAGATATAATGACGTGGGAAAAATTAACTTGCAACACATGACTAAGGAAACAACTATGTTCCCGGACATACTTACCGTATGAAATCTCAATAATTATTAAAAGACTCATTATCATAAACTTGATTCGTATACTCAACAAGATAGTGATTGACATGTGAAAATGTACGTCACATTATTTGTGTGACAAAAGCTCCAACATAGCTAATCTAATCAGTTATGAAAAAATAAATTACCAACTTTAAATTGATAGATCTCCATTTCTTTCTTTCTCTCACTATATATATTAGACCCTCAAACCAGCAGCTTTGCATTAAACACCCCCAATTTTATCTATCTCAATAGAAATTGAGCATTCCAACTCAAATCCCTCGCCGCTCCATCCCTTCCAGACAATGCAGCGCGCGATCATCTTTCTCTCCCTGACCCTTCTCCTTGTCCCTCTCGTCGCCATCACTATTCAAGCCGTCAATCCTTTAGCAAAGGGTGTGTGGGAGCTGATCAAGAAAATCAAAGACCCGCAACTGGTCGAAATCGCCTGTTTTGCAGTTGCTGAGCACAACCTACAGGCCCACACAAACCTGCAATTCGAGAAGGTGCTGGAGGCAAAGCGACAAGTCATGTGGGAGGTTGTTAGTTACATGGAGAAGATTCAGGCCTTTGATGAAGCTGTTTCGCAACAATATGTGGTCGTCGTGTACGTGACGGGAAAGATGAAGCAGCTCAAGGCGTTTGTCAAGATTTGATTCAGATGATGATTTCGTTTGGTGTAATGTGATGTTGAGAGTGTTAACCGTTGGTGTAATTTGTCTTGAATAAATAGTGTTCGTAATTCTAAAAGTGACTAAAAAACAGTACCGACGGCTTGAAAATTTGTAGTCGTTGACTCGTGACATGATTTAGTCGTTGATTAGCGACAGAAAAGTAGCTTTTGTTGTTGATTAGAACGGAAAAAGAGGTTAGTCGTAAACTTACGACGGAAAAGAATTAATCTATCGTTAAATTCTTTTTATCGGGTTAGACTCCGCTGCTTTCTTTCCCATTCTTCCTTTACATTTTCCCTAAAACCACCCAACCACCACCTTCGACCACCGCCTCCAATCACCATCCTCTCCCACCACCACCCACGACCATTCCACCTATCATCCCTAAACCCATTAGTAAATCATTAAAATAAACACATTAATAAATAACTACTATTCCACTCGTTCCAATTTATAGCAAACGTAATTTTATATTTTATGTATGTGTTAAATTTTTATAAAATTTGATGAAAAAACAGTAGTATTTTTTTTAGTGATAATGGGGTATAATTGAGATTCGGGAGAGAGGATAAGAAAAAAGATGATGTGATAATTTGATTATTTTAATATAAATTGATTAAAAATATTATAAATAAATTGATACCGGAGGAGTATATCCTAAACATTAATAAATACTCCGGTTATCTTTATCACTAAGTTCATATTGTTTATGATTCTCAATAAATGCTTCAATATTTGATAAATTATTTCTTTTTTTATTGTCATTTAATGAACAATGAATCCAATTATCGGCCAATACCAGGTCTTGAATATTAAATCTGGTACTATTATATATTACTAGCATAAAACGTTCGGGGACAGATCATTTTAAAAGAAATCACCAGATTAAAAAATGAAATAAATTATCGGATCCAATAACAACATCAAAACCAAACACCAAACTCGTTATCATTAACTTGGTTCATATCATAAGTTACATAACATCACGTTCATACAAAAACACTTCAAGTAATTTCTGTTAGAACACTAGCACAATTACTCGATCTTATAAGTTATGAAAAAACATATGACCATCTAGAATTTGATAGCTCTCTATTTTTCTCTCCCTTTATAACCATCAACTGTGCACCATACGCTGGAATTCTCACTTCCTCTAGAGAACTTAAACATTCTAAATTTAATCCTTCACTTCTCCTTACCCCAAAACAATGAAGCGCTCGATCATCTTCATCTCGATAACCCTTCTCCTCGTTCCTCTCGTCGTCATCTCTACTGATGATGTCGATCCATTGGCAACGGGTTTATGGGAACGGATCAACAAAGTCAAAGACCCGGATGTGGTGGAGGCCGACAATTTTGCTGTTGCCGAGTAGAATCGACTCACACACAGTTCGTGAAAGTATTGCTAGCAAAGCGGTGAGTTTCGACGAAGGATTCTAGTTACAATGAGAAGGTTCAGGCCGAGGAAGAGGATGCTTGGAGAAACTATATTGTCTGTGTTATCGTGACAGGAAAATTTAAGGAACTCAAGTTGTTTCTGGAGGTGTGATTCAGATGATGAGTTCGTTTGGTGTTATGTGATGTTGAGATGTTGGAGCAAAACTGTAATGTAATCTGTCTTGAATAAATAATGTTGGTACTTTTAAAAATGACTAGTGTTTGTTCGCGACATGGAAACATAATCTGTCCTATCGTCATTACTATTTTCAAAATTGAGTTAAATCAAAACGTCCAATAACATTTGACCCTCATTTGATACACAAAATAAAACTAGGATGAGATAATTAATCCAATAATCGTGCCTTTTACTGGGATAAAGCCACAGCCACTTATCCCCTCATTATATATATATACGGTTGGCACTTATCCCTTCATTATAAATTCCTCTGTGTCACTCATTATCATTAACTTGATCGATATCCCAATAAACATACACGGTCAAGAGATTAATTGTATCAAAGCACTATTATGGCGAATTCATAGTATACCCACCGTAAATTGTACTTAGATACATAAATGTATTATCCAACATTAAATTGATCAACCTTTCCCTTTTCCTTCCTCACACTATTAATACCAATTGTTCATACCATCAACTCCCTACAAACATCCCAAATTCTCTCCTGTTCGAACCTCTTACTCTAAAACTCTTGTACGTCGTCCCTTCACGCGCACAATGCAACGCTTCATCATCATCATCCTCGTCGTCTTCTCATTCCTCACTGTCCCCTTCGTCACCTCCTCGGATGCCCAAACCGGGTGGTTGCCAGTAAAGCCCACGACATCCCCACACATTGTCAAGATAGCGGAGTTTGCTGTTGACGAGAACAATAAGAAGAAGCACGCCAAGCTGCAGTTCAAGAAGGTGTTACGAACGGAGGAGAAGGTCTCCGATGGGGTAGATTATAGGGTGAGGATTCAGGCCTTGGATGGTGCCGTTTCAGGGCAGTATGTTGCAATCGTGCATGAGAGCGCTATAGGGTGGATTAAGAAACTTGTTTCTTTTACTAAAATTTAAGCTAGATAATCGGTTAGGTTGGTGCAATGTTGACGAAGTAATGAGAAATCTTATGTTACTTGTGTTGAATAAATAGGGTTAATTTTCTCTGTCCCATTTATGTTGCTACAATTTGACTTTTACAGTATTTCGGACGAAATTTGATCCTGGCCTGTTGGAAATCAATTGTTCTTTCACAAATTTATGAGTAACACAATAATTGTATGAATTAGGTATTTCAACCACAGTTTACGAAGCAACTTTTATCAATCTATTACCTGTTGAGTAATGAAAACTGCATAAACGTTGCAATTTTGTTATATTATTTTCCAGCTGAAGGAAATTTCGAGCATATTAGTACTTGGTGTTAGAGATATTAAACCCACAACGAAATTTGAGTAAACCCTACAGTAACATAAATATATCATGGACCTCTCCTCCTATTATCAATTGGTTTAAGGAGTGAACTTCATGTTTCTAAATAGTATCGAAGACAGACCCACATCTGTTGGACTAATCGCTACACGTGTTTTACGTCATTCGCGTCATTCGATTATCCGTCCACGCTTCAAACCCAAAAGAAACATCTATGTTAGAGATATTAAACTATATCATCGAATCAAACCTTCTTGAACGTACTCAGTTGTATGTTTTTTTTGGGTGTTTTTTGGTGGGGTCAGAGGTTAAGATACCATGCATCTCATTAAATTTATGTGCGTGGCTCATGCTGAGTTGAAATTTGCTTGATACACTCTTAATCTCATTAGAACGATGTATATCAACGTCATAGTACATCAAATATGCCCATGAGCAACCAAAATGACCAGCCTATCCCATGATTCAGGCTCAGGGATTCTACTAGCTAGGCACTCAAGGATTTGAAACGCAGGAATTATACGGGAAGGAAAAGAATAGAATATCAGAAAGAAATGGAGATAAAAATGAAATAGATTATTGTATTATATTGAGTATGTTCGGTTGCTCTGGTTTAGAAAGTAGAGGAATAAGATGAATATGGCACAATGACACAATGACACAATGACAAAAATACCTTTTAATCATTTACCCCAAATCAACATTGCTCACTGTTCATCTGCTTCTTCTCTACCTATCACAAAATGCTATCCATCTCTACACCTAACCACTCAACCAAACACGATTTTTTCCAATTCCGTCGGAGTCAAGCTTTCCATTCAGCCTCCATTCAAGCAATCCAAACGGGGCCTTAAACTACAAAAAAAGAAAAAGAAAAAAAAGGTGTAATTAATCTGTACATAAACATCAAATGAGCACCCTGTTAGTCAATTTCCATCGTGCTTTCGTTGCATTATCAATGGATTTCATGAATATGTATCATGACATATGTAATCTTAAATGTGTCTTATTAAAATTAAAAATTAAAATTAAAAAATTAGGAGAAGATGGATCTAGAAATGAGCACAAAAATTAAGAAGATCATGAACATTTGTTTTGCTACCATATACTCAATTAGCTTTTGGCACAAATCAATTCTTTGTCATAGTCACAACGTGACCAAACATTGCAACCTTATGTAAACATTTCGTCGGAGACCTTGTAGTTTCGGACCAAGACGTGGTGGGGTGGAGATGGTACAATGCCTTGATGCCTGTGGATATTGTGATCTCAACCGTGTGGTCTTCTTAATGATGTGTTATTTGTTTTGGTTGTTTTTCCTTCGATGTTGTGTTGAGACGCCGCAATTGATATTCCTGGTTAGGTTAGGTTGCCTCCTTATTCCTGGCTTGTTTTGGCTGGCTGTGTGCTCCTTATCCCTGGATAGGTTTGGCTGCCTCATTATTCCTGGCTTTTTGGTCTTGAACACTTAAACTGATACATATAACTAAACTGGTGGCATTGGTCGTCGTCAATCCTCCACATACACTTATTATGATATGGCGCCTAACTCAGAATCAGACACTATGGATGTCATGATATATTTTCTTATTATGATCACGACATCCTTGCTCTTAAGCTCTTTATGTATTGTGTGCGGAGTAACTATGATCAGGGCCCGGAATAACAGAACCAAAAACAGGGCAGCGTCTGCCCAGATGCACCTGGTGCGTGGCCACTATCTGGTCACCTTCCTTCGCTTATCGGCGGGGGAAACTTACCGCAAACCTTAGCAACCTTGGGTGAGCAATGTGGTGCACCAGCATTCATGATCAGAATAAGACTCCGTCCATGGCTCATATTGAATGAATGGAAGGCTGTCAAGGAATGCTTCACCACCAATGACAAGATCTTGGCTTCTAGACCAGTCTCTACCACAACGTAAGCATGAATTAATATTTGTTTCAGCTCTATCTTGCATGACTAGTAATTTTGTTATAATATTTGAATCTTCGATCTTAAAGAAGAACAAAAAAAACCGTTCTTGTTCAGTTCAATAAAGTTGTGATTTCCTTGACAGGATACATGTTGGGCTCATTCTGGCGTGACATGAGGAAATTTATGGTCAATGAACTCCTTTCCAATTCAAAACTTCAGTCCAATAGGCAGCTGCATGTGTCCGAAATAGACGAGTTTATCAAAGACATATACGCCTTCATCAAACGCAGAAATGGTGATCACTGGAAAGGAATCACGTTGGAAATGGTGTCCAATAGACAGTGGGGTAGGAAAGGCTCTGCCAATTGTAGATTGGATGAATTGACTGATGATCAATATGATCACGATGAAGGTGGCGAGAAAAAGATACGGATACACAAGAACGGAGGACGAGGTTAACGAGATTTTGAAAGCCATGACGGAGCTGATGAATGGGGCCGGAGTATTAGCATTACCTGATGCATTTCCATTTGCTGTTGTTAACTGGTTAGATCCACAGGGCAATATCAGGATGCTGAAGCGAATCTCTTCTAAACTTAGTGCCATAATTGGGAGTTGGATAAATGAGCATAAGTTAAAAAGAGCGGGAGATCAACACGTGCATGATGAAGATTTCATTGATGTGCTGCTATCCGCAGTTGAACAAGGGAAACTCAAATCCAATCAGCATGCAAATGAAACCATAAGTCAAGCAATGATAGAGGCAAATGTGATATAATCGCAAAAATAGAATCAGTTTCTAGATTACAATCTTAACTAATTTCCCAAATATGAATACTCAGTCCGTCATCACAGGCGCCTCTAACACGACCTCAGTCACGCTGGTGTGGTTACTGTCCTTGTTGTTGAATAACGAGCATACCATGAGGAAGAAATAGATCAAGTTGTAGGAAAAACCAGGAAGGTCGAAGAGCATGATCTAAGGAGTCTAGTTTACCTCGAAGCGTGTGTCAAGGAAACATTACGACTATGCCCTCCTATTCCTCTCTTAGCACCACATCTGTCAACAGAAAGCTGTACTATTGGCGGCTGCAACATCCCAAAAGGAACCAGAATGCTGGTGAATATCTGAAAAATTCAAAGAGACCCTCAGGTTTGGACAGACCCTAATGATTTTAATCCAGAAAGATTTCTGACGAACGGAGAGGCAGCTGAGTTCGAGGCTTTCGGGCAGAACTTTCAGTATCTGCCTTTCGATTCAGGGAGGCGGTCATGCCCTGGTACTAAGCTCGCGCTAGAGATGCTAAACCTGACTGCTGCTCGGTTACTACATAGCTTGATATATTGACGCCAGCAAAAACCATTCCTCTCTTAGGGCTACTGCTTCTGAGGATAGATAGGCCACAACCATTTTCCACACAAGTCCCCCGAAGTGCTTAATTCCACCAACCGGCCCTGCTTACAGCCTTACTTAGCAAAGCACGAAGCAGAGGAAATTAGACTGACTAAGAATCGGGCTTTTGCGCAGAAGGAGCACCCCTATCCTATAAGTTCTTTATAATCGTAGAAACGGTCGAACCCGATCCGACTGATCGAAGGTCCGTTCTCGCTGCTATGGAATTCCAGTTTAGCAGCTAGACTATGGTAGAGACTTCTTTTAACGAGTGCCATACTTCTTATTAGAGTCATTACCTTCCTGTCGACATGTCTATAGGTCGGGGAAATAACATTCCTCAGGCTGTTCCTCTTCAGCTTTTGCTTACACCACGCCTGCCTCACGAGCTATATGTATGCTAACAGGATTGTGAATCCACCCGCTATACTTGTGATTGATTCACCCAGCATACCTTCTTAAGAACTCAAAATACATGTTGAATATTAATACTACATGGTAATTAAGCTGTCAAACGTCCTTGGTGAGAAAACGGTGAGTTTTTATTCGTAATAATCCTAATGAAAATGTTCATTCTTGAACAAAATGGAATGGCCTCACTCATTACAGATTGGGAAAAATTGTTGTTGGACATACTAGATATACTAATGCCTATTAGTACTTAGATTAAATGAACCAAGGATGGACCAAGGACCATCAACAAGTCTTATGAATCCAATTATCAAAATTAGATTCTAAGTTGAATTTTGTTGATCATTGGAATGATGGGATCAGATAGTCGACCGCTACTGGCACAAAAGATCGGTATATACAGTATGGTCGCAACTTGCTGCAGATACATATACTATGTTAATATAATGTAATCTGTGAGGGCAATAGCAAATATGTAACGGAATTGGGCATTAGCATACGTATATATTTGATCCTTTCACCCCAAGTTGAGTTCAAATCCACACATACAAGTCCTTCAAAAGCATATGAAATTAGCACATAATCCCCTTATTATACTCATATGCACTAATTGATCACACAACACTTTTTTCCCAACAAAGTCAACACGTAACAATTGGATCATTAGTTCTTCCGTTTGAAGGAAGTTAGGCTCTTGTACTTGACCCAGGCCCTCTCATGAACAAGTGCTTCATAGTTTCCTACGATGGCGGTTTGGTCCTTGGCCGAGATCGTTAGCTTATAGTTCACTCCATTGACGACCTGAAACTCGCCCTTTTCGATCTCCCCAAACTCGAGGGTCTCATTTTGTAGCCTATTGTGCTCGCTAACTGCGAATCTTGCTATCTCCACTAGGTGAGGATCAGTTAGGTCCTTGATCACGGAGAAGCCACCAACAATATGGCCTAGTTCACGACGATGGTCAAAGTTTGTCGTGGTTGTGGTTGTGGTCGTGGCAGAAGCAGCCACGACGAGGAGTAGGGAGAGGAAGAGAGTGAAAGTTTGAGGAGGATTCATTGTGAAACTTTAGAGAAGCGGCGGATGCAAAGTTTGGTAATGAGAGTCGGGTTTTATAATGTAGAGAGATGAGTTAGGGGACCAAGATCATTTTAGTTATTTCATGTGATGCTTGTGCAAGTTAATTAAATTAGCCCGACATTGCCCGTAATGAAAAAAAGATTACTCTAGAATGTTACGAGTTTATAAGTGACGACTATTTAACATATGCATAATAATCAGGATCTCGTTGGTTTATGGATATCGTTTTTATGCCAGTTTGGGCTTACAATTAGTAAAGTAGTCCTAGGAAGTTTTATCTTGAAGTACCTCGATATGAAATATGATTCAACATTGAATGTTCTTAGATAATGGAATCCATTGTTCCCCTCAATCAAAGCTGAAGATTAAAATCTATTGGATATTGATGACATTAACACGTAATATAGAACCATATAAAAGATTAAATCTGACTTTTCCGATTCAGTTGGGCAGACGGGAAAGAAGTTAAGACTTAGTTGTAGAAATTCGCTAAATGTGGACCACTAGATCTCCATAGCCCCATTTTCTTTGATCTCATCTTCATATAGACACAAACCTTAGGTCTTAACTAATCCTAATAACATTATTACAGCCCTAATCGCTATTGTCCTAATTCGGAATTTTTTCGATGTCAAGATCAACTTCTTCTGAAGGTTACATCACTCGATGTGAATGTCTTTTTGGCTTGAAGCATGAAGAACGAACGAGTACAGAATCTAATACTCTCAATGTATTTTCAGATCATGTTAATTCTATGGAATAAACTGAAACCATGAAGCTCTTTCAAGAAGCGTAGAAATTATTTGCAAAATTAACTACTCATATATTTGAAATTTTCGAATCCTATAGCCAATGTGATATCTAGCTAGAATCATGATCGTTTAGGTTGTCTAAATAACAACTAAGGATTATCATAACCACTAATAATCCGGTAGTGACGTGTGCGGGTAATTAATCATCAATTAAGTCCTCATTTTCGGCCATAGGATCATGTAATGTTATGCAGAATATTGCTAGGTTTTATAAGTACTCCCGTCTTTTAATCTAACGACCTTTTTCTAACAGGGACGGTATGCATGTGATTGAATATAACTTACGGACAGTGCCGCATCTCCAATCATGCTTAATTAGCACATTGTGAGTTAATTAGGAACGTCGAATGCGATTACTTATGGGAAGCAAACATCTAGGGAGAGTCGATTTCAAGCATATATTGTTAGCATTCCGTGCAACATGCATTGTGTGTGACGACTGATTCGTTATGTATGTAACAACGTGATCCACGAGCTCTTATGGAGAGCAAAAATAAGCATTACGTATTGACACATGCATGACATGATATTCATTAATGAATATCGAATCGCAAATGTAGCTAAACTTCCTGTGATGAATTGGTTGCAAAAAGACCATGTACATCAGTATATAAGCATTACGTATTGACGCATGCCTGACATGATATCAGTTCTGTTTTTGACATAAATCTTCCTGGTAAGTAATATAGAAAAATTTTCCAGCTATTAATATTAATCAGCATATGTTTAACGTTACACAATCAATCTTATAAAAAATGTTACTTAAACAATCGTTTCATCAATTGAAACCTTGGTGTAACTGACTTACAGGGCTCTCTCTAGCTATATGTTTCATCAATATCATGATGACATGATCTATGTTCTGATAACTTCTTAAGATGATTGATCGCTCATTTCACTACCTCATGTTACTTGCTTTTGTCATCCTAATGATCCTCAACACCTCGACCAATGCTCGTAGCTATACACCACCATTTGCGATGACATCAGAGTCCCTAAGGGCTTGTTTGTAAGTTGCAAATAAGAAGGGAAGGAAGGAAAAAGAATGGTTTTTAATAGGGATCCCTTCAAAAATGATATTTGTGAGTTTTTTTTTTTAATGGAGGAGATGTGAGGGATTTGTGAGTAAAGTTTTTCAATTTTATTCTTTTTTTAACTCTTCAAATTGAGGGATTTGAAGGAGAAGTAAAATAAAATGCTCAAAAACACAATATTATTCACATCCCAAAACAAATAAAATCTCTTACACCACAACAAAAGGACACAAGAGTAAATTCCTCACATTTTTTTTTTAAAAAAAAACTCACAAACAAAAGAAGTTAAATCTAGATTTTTCCAACAAACTCACAAACAACATATTATATATTTTACTTTCCATCCCTTCTCTTAACTTCATTCTCATTCACCTTATCTTCTCTCCTATTAGAACTCACAAACAAAACCTAACAGGAACCCTAAAGCTGATAAAAAAACGTCACAGATCTCAAAGTGATGGCAGTCGCGAACTTTGCCTTGCACCGGCATTGTGTTATTGGTCGTTGGCGAGGATGGCCATCCTTGTTAGAATGATCAACGGCGAGTATAAAGAGACACATCGTCACGGTACAATTTATCGACTTCTTCTCCGAGTGAAAAGGATGATGGACGAAGCCTATGTGTATTCGAATTTTCGGGTATGGGTAAAAATGTGAAGGATCGAGATAGTATAAAACTATTGAAATATTCTTCGGTGGATTAACACACACCATCGCACCCATACAAATCCAAGCCAACGTATACGTACTATTATTAGCAAGACTCCTAGCTCCACGTAATGTTTTAAAGTCTAGATGTTGATCAGACCATTGGTATACCGTATTCATGTTTTAGAGTTAAGAGGTCGATCTGACCATTTTTATAACTTATTTATGTTTTATGAAAAACATGATATTTATTCCGTATCAAATAAATTAAGATAAATTGATTTGATTTGAATATTAAGAAAACATTTGACTTGATGATTTTCCTTATGTTGTTATTGTGAGTGGGTTTGGTTCATGAATGGATTGAGAGAGAAAAAGAAAAAAAGTTAAAATAAAATTATGAGTGAATAGTGAAAAAATAATTAAGGAGATAGAATGGTGGTGTTTTGAGAACTTTTATCTTATAAAAATTGCTAATATCATTATAACTTATGTGAAACGATCTATTATAATTTATGTGGAAATGAGTATATGTTATTATCTCAAAAACAAATATCACAAATATTATTTCAGAAATAATGACAACCAACTATGAATATAATCATCATCAATCAACTAACGTTTTTTTTCCGCATAAGCTCAATTAAAAGTTTTCATTTTCATTAATTGAATCAGATTAATGTCACAAACCACCTCACTAAAAACGCAAGAACAAGAAAAAAGGGGTAAATATCTCAATTTTCATTTCGAACAGTAATCTCAACATCGATTTAACATTTTCAACAAAAGTCACCTCTCCTCTCATGCGAAAAAAGAAAAAATAGAAGAAAAAAACTTGAACTCATCGAAGATCGATCGATTCGAGTCAATTCGAATCAACTCAATCGAATCGAATCAAATCAAATCACAATCGATCTCTCATTCAACAAATCGAGATTCCAAACCCTTGAAAAGAGATCAACAAATCGAGGAGGGTGCCGATTCGTCATTTATCGTCATCGTCGTCGATCTCTTGTTGGAGGATTCCGGCGAAATACAAATCGCATTGCTTCATCGTCGAAAAAGGAAGAGGAGGAGTCGCTGATTCATCCGCAGCGGGGGCGACGATGAAGAGTCTGTTCAAATCGAAGCCTCGGACGCCGGCAGAGCTGGTCAGGCATACTCGCGATCTATTGGTTTTCTTCGATCGGGATGCGGAGGGTGAGCGTGAGAGCAAGCGCGAGGAGAAGGTTCGGCATTGCTCTTCGTCAGTTTGGTGTGGAATGCTTTCTCAAATTTTCAGTCATTTTGTTTAATGGTTATGGTACTGATGCTGTTAAATTGATGTGATTGGACAAGAGACTGCCGAGAATTGAACATTTGATATAGACATCGTTGCTGATTGTAATATTTGATCTCGACAATGTTTATGTGATTGGTTGTCGTTCATTGTTTTGGATGGACAGGTTATCATTTGGATGAAATTTAGTAGGATTAGGTATTAGGTATAGGGAAAATCTTGACCTGCAGATTGGATGAGTTGAGACGAGATCCTGAGGATGAAACTCCATTCGAGTAATTACCATGCTTTCCATTCACTTTTTCACGATTGAATAGGGTAGTAAGTTACAGGTGTGCATGGATATTGTAAGGATCAGCTTAAATGGTTTAATAG
Organism: Drosera capensis; assembly: GCA_001925005.1. Lineage (NCBI taxonomy): Eukaryota > Viridiplantae > Streptophyta > Magnoliopsida > Caryophyllales > Droseraceae > Drosera > Drosera capensis. The sequence continues at coordinate 56,246 of LIEC01011869.1, forward strand.
TACTATCTATACCAACAAAATGCACCTTCCTTTTTGATAACCTATCATTTTAGAACTCCGTAGTTAAGTGTGATTAACGTGGAATAATGTTGGGATGGGTGACTTCCTGGAAAACTTCCCAGCGTGTTTGCAAGCGAGGACAAACCACACTGAAAGGATTAATGTTGGTCTATAGGATCAGTCCTTAGCTTGAAAAACTTCTCTTGGTGACGATCCGGTAGCGAGGATTGGTCGGGGCGTTAAAGATATTGAGTAGTTTTCTTTTGACTCATGAATGCAGGTGCGCCGACAAACTAGGTTGATGTGTGATTTTTTAGTTTGGATTTCTGAACAAGGAATGAAAAAGAAGAAAAAGAATTGAGTCTTTTGGATGTGATGTAACTGCTATTTTCCTATGTGTGAAATATGCTTTTCCTAAGTTGGATGAAATGAAAATTTCTATGTTGTTTCATGCTAGGAAGCTAGGAATCAAACGTATTACTTGGGATGTTTACTTGGTTAAGAAATTGACTATCATCTTTCAGTCACATATGACGGTTGTTAATCTACAATTTGTAGTTTGGGGATAGATGCTAACAATGTTTTAGTAGATATTAAACCAGCATTGTTTGTGACTGGTTATTTCAGATAACGTTGGAACTTAATCTGGGATCAATATTATTGGTTATCGTTCAGTCATTTATTTGTCAGATGTAAGGTGACAAGCCACTCGAGTTTTAATGGGGTTGGTCTTAACTCGAACGAGGATGAGACCGATGCTCAATAGAAATAAATTCTATACAATTCGCCAACACAAAAGTAAATTAGAAATCTGTTGTTTGTTTAGTTGCAGTGACTCCCTGTGCAGTTATACTCACCCAGACTGTAGTGTGCACATTCATTAGCAGTAGCTTTGACCACTGTAATTGTCAAACATGATAGAGCTCTGTTCTGTTGTTGAAGTGTTGCAACCTTACCCATATTCAGAAGGCCATCAACTACTGATCTAAAGTTATCATTTATTTGTATCAGCTGGCTTAGGCGGGGTGCCTTCTGAATGCGGCAGCTTATCAATCCTTAATAGCGCAACATTTTGTATCCTATGTTGTTAACTCTATACTGCTTTGCCTTTGTTAGATGGCAGAACTGAGCAAGCTTATTCAAGACCTGAAGTTGAGTTTGTATGGCAATAGCGAAACTGAGCCAGTCCCAGAGAACTGTGTACAGCTAACCCAGGAGTTCTTCCGGGAAGATACATTTCGTCTATTGGTTGTATGTCTCCCGAAGTTGAATTTGTAGGTGCACTTGACGTAAATTTACCACTTAGCAAAACCTCGGTGCTTTCAGAAATTGCTTTTGATGATTTTTTCATACATCCTTGTAATTTAAATTCACTTGTTTAGTACATAATTCTTATTTGTTTAGGCCTGCAAAGATGCCACTCGCATCGTTGCTACTTGCAGCGGCAGCAAGTACAATCACGACTGGTTGCTTCTAACTATTTGTAAAATAATTAAGATATAATCGATATTTTAATAGCAGGGTAGGTGAGAATTTTGATTGTATTATCTTACTATTTCATAAAACTATTGGTTTTTTATTTTAGAATTTTTGTTTTCTTTTTAAATATTGAAATTTAGGTTTTTTGGAGCTGAACAATCCTACCTAATGTAGATATGAAAATTCGGACATGGCTTTACATTATGGTTCAATGCTTAGAGATTGTATTCGATATCAAGTTGTGGCAAGGTGGGTACAATGAATTGTCATCATCATGAACCAAGATTTCCTATTATTATTTTTATTGAATATGTTAATCTTTTTTATAGATATGTTTTGGAACATGAGCAGTTTAAGAAATTTTTTGATTATATATAACTACCAAATTTCGAGATCGCTGCAGATGCTGCAGCTACTTTTAAGGTACATGTTTTTGAAATTTTAGGTTATCCATATATATAATACTGCAAATGTCCATGTGTCATCATCCAAAATTGTCTGAAATTTTTTAATACCTTTTCCATTTGCTCTTGAAGGTTTGTTCATACTATGATATAATATTGCCCCTAGCTTCACATCTAATTGTTTGATGAAAACTGTATACGAAATGACTTCATGAAACAGCCCCTATGTGCTTTACTGCAATTAGGCATATAGTACCGTTCATTGATTTATTTGCAATTTTTTTTAATTAATTTTTACCTCATGTTATTGGTGCAGGAACTGTTGACGAGGCACAAATCTACTGTAGCTGAATTTATTTCCAAGAACTATGATTGGGTAAGATTTGATGTGTTCATTAAGTTTTCGTCCTAATGACTGATTCAGGGCATTAGTATGAAACCGCCCTCCTGATGGGAACCAAAAGCCACTGTATTATTTTGATTGGCTACGATCTTGATGATGTTGATATGCTGTGTTTGGCATCCAACTTTTTGTTGTGGAATTCCTTTCCTAGGACTCAGACATGAAGGTTATTATTCTGGGTGATATGTGTGTTGTTGTTCGAATTCTATTCCCTTATATCGCTTCAACTCATACCTTCAAAGTAACTAACCTCTCCCAAAGGCTTCAGTGGATGTCTGAGACCACCTCACTAAGGCAGCAAGGCGGTGATTGTCTGCAAGATAATGTTATTGCAACAACTATTCTTTTATTTGACAATTATTAAATTTATCTTGATTCTTGTTTTAGACAATTGCATAGCTCTGTTTTAATGATTGATTCATTTGCAATTTTGGTTTTTTTTCCAGCATCTGATCTTTTTTTTCTCCTTGCTCTGATATTTCTAGTTTTTTGGCGAGTACAATTCAAAGCTGCTCGAGTTCAGCGATTACATTACAAAAAGACTGGGTATCAAGGTATGGAATTGACTCTGGTCGAGCACCTTAACATGAGCATTTTGTTATAAGGAACAGATCTGGTTTTTAGATGATACTATAGCTTTTCACCCTCGCTGTGCTGTGGCTGATAAGTTTTAGATCTGATTATAATCAGTTCTTCCTTTCAGCTACTGGGTGACTTGTTGCTTGATCGTTCTAATGCTATAGTAATGACAAGATATGTGAGCTCGCGCGATAACTTAAGGATACTCATGAACCTTTTGCGGGTATGATATTTTTGTGAGTGTTTATGACATCTTCTTTTATGCTTTGTTTTCCTCACATCTCTCTTCACTGGTATTTTTGTTGAAATTCCTCGCATTCAAATAAGTATTGGAGGTCAGATCTTGCTGTAACTTTGGTGTCAACTATGCAAGTATCCATGAGATGTTCTGTTTTGAGCGAGCTTTCATAAAAGTGTGTTCTTTGAATAAGGCTACTCGTTGGTCTGCTCAAGATCATTGATCGTGTGCTTCCGAGTGGAGGAAACATGGATAAGCTCATCCAGTCCAAAATAGTGGTTTGGTAGAACCCATCTATTTATAATTTTATCAGGTAGGATATCGATTAACATCCACTTAAACCATTTTTCAAACACTGGACTTCGCTTATGTTGTTAACATAAGGGCATTTTTCTCGACGAGTAATGTTTATATTTTCACACTCCAACTCATCTAATACATGCGGCGGGTATGAGCTAGCTAGATGCACTTGATACGGCGCAACATAGACCAACCTAGACCTTTCAGATCTGGCCTCTACCTTTTGGGTGTTCCAGGTCCATACTATACTGTTCATTTCTGAATTTGTACTTTTTCATGCTGGAATCGAGCAAGAGTATTCAGACGGCAGCATTTTATGTTTTCAAGGTGATATTTTCAAAAGAGTTTTTCCGAATTTGACTATTATCGGTGTGCTATAGTGTTTTTATTTTCAGGGAACGAATTTTAATTCCTGCAGCTCTTTGCCGCTAATCCAAACAAGCCTCTTCTGACATTGTGAACATACTAGTAGCAAACAAGAGCAAACTCCTTCGATTGTTAGCTGATCTCAGCACTGAAAAAGGTAAATTGCATTCTCGCAAATGCTACAATGGATGAGATCTTAACAATTAACAATATTGAGACTTCAAATCGATACCAATATAACAAATTGCTGGGTGCAAAGTGTTTTACTGTGTTATTAAATTTGCAGAGGACGATGCGGATAAGGCTCAAATTATGGAGGCCTAAAGATCTTGTGTAAGCTGAATTTATTGTACAATGCTGGTTTATATATTTTCTAGCCATGGTTCAATACATTTGATTTTTTGATGAGCCTTATTTTAAATTAGGTTTTCTGTAATACTTTCGGTTTTGGTTTGTGCGTAACTTGTGTTACATAGGAAAATTATGCGAGATGATTGTGATTGGTTAAGAAAAAATAGAGATGCGGATTCAGACAAAATATTGATCATATGAGTTATGTATAAAATGATCTTTGATTATACTTGAAACAAATCGATTTCTCATATCGATTTCCAATCAAATCTTTGCCAACGTATTGTCCTGTCATTCTCTATTGGATAGTACTGTTATAATTCGAACAGAGAAGCACGAGTTTGATCAAAAAAGAGTATGATGTTGCATCTTATGAAATGTGCATCTACTAGTATGCTAGCAAGAAATGTAAACTAATGAAAGAGGTTCGACATAAGAATGAAGATCAGGTTTTGAAGAAATGGCGTGACATATCTCGACCACCTATGGGACATGTAAGGCGACGACATTATTATAATGTGTTTTTGATCCCCCTCAAAAATAGGAGTAAGCATCTGGATTATTCAAAATTTTGAAAGCTGAAGTCATAACCATCAATGAATTACAAGATAATATAGTACATACTACCGTATAACAAATTCTCCTCCTTCTTTAGAAAACTATATACAACAACCATACGAACATTACAAAATCTCACCATCTTTGCTATGATAGATCAAGCGATATATCCTCCATTCAAGGCCGACTTCTTGTCGAGTTCAGCAACAGACTTCTTCCGCTTGATGACCACATACCAAGTGATGGCTTCGAGCACTAAGGCAACGAAGACCAAGGCGGAAAGGACGCCGATATAGGCGTGCCTCCATTTTACTTCAGGGTCCAAGAGGTTCAACCCTAAGAAAATGTTCGTCACGGCGAGGACCATGATGGAATATCCGATAGAGTGATGGTAAATGTTCCAATAAAGTCGTAGATTATGATCCTTCTTCGGCCTTATCAGAAGCGCGAACATCTGTTCGGAAAAAGGAGAAAATTAGACATAAGTAAAAGGTTCTCGATGATGGAAGAAGTCCGTCAATGCGCACTGCATAATCCCTGGACTTATGGAAGAATTGAATCCTATAGAATTTGTGTTTCAAATAACAATGTTTTTTTTTTTTTTTTTTTTGTATATGTGTAAAATACAAATCCACCAAATAGTTTAAAATTGCTGCAATTTCTAGCTCCTAAGTGAACCCATTCCTCAAAATTGATTGATGTAAATAATCTAGAACAAAGACACTTAGGTTGTTTCCCATCACATAATCATGTGGTGTCCATTGATATAGGAGATCTTCATCTATCAATTCATTCACAGTCCACTTAAGTCTAATCCAATCAACCATAGCCAACCCAAATTCAAAGTTATGCCTCATTGACCACTCAATTGAACTATTAATACACAGCAAACACTATCAGTATTCAACGATCCGATCTGAAACTCAGTTACGTGATAAACATACCCAAGTGTCAAAGTTACTATCTTATAGGACTAGGATGGCCCATTAATAAAGTTCCAATGTTGCAATGCCCTTTCCAATTGCGCAAAAACAGTTACGTTGAGAAACATTAACAAAAAGTCTTTATTATTCATAATAGAGATGAAACATGTATATTTTATATTTTGCGGATCTTATTCATGACAAAAATATCTGATTTGTTGTTATTGTTGAGTATACTAGTTGAAGAATAAGTACCTGTAGTGTGGCAAGAGTGAAGAGGGTGATCCCAATCTTTCCATGAGAAGAAGAGGTAGCAGGACCAAGTTTGAGACCAGTTGCAAAACCAGCAACACCAATACCATATGCAGACATTTGACAGCCAACATGAAGATAAAACCAAGCTGGATCTGCTGATGGAAACACCCTCAGATACCTTGCTATGATCCCACCAATTGGCATCAATATTCCCCAACTCACTGCATTTAACAGTCCATGGACCTGCCAAACAAAAAGAATCACAATCAAAACATGTTTACTACAGCCTTCGTCTAATCATTAATCAAATGAACAGATAAATCTGTGTTGCAGACCAGAAAGTGGAGTGAACATCCATGTACAGGAAAATATTTGTTGTAAAGTAATCCAAAGACTTGGTAAATTTATAGAGGTAAATCTATATTGAAATCAAGCAGAAGACGAAGTAAGCTCGTATGCAGGTAAATCTATGCTGTAAAGCTGTCAAAAGAGGTACTAAACACAAATCGACAGAAGTTAAGGGTTATGGAGCTCACATTTTCGTTATCATTGTTTCCTCCGGCATCTCCACCATCGCCAGGACTCGGCGCATCAGCAGCAGCTGATCCAGACACAAGATGAAGGGTGCTCATTGAATGAAGATTAGCACCAGAAGTGACATGCGTTTGTGGTGAATCACCGGAGAGTGGACCATTCTGCCAAACTTGATTCAACGTAGTCTTATTGCCAGGCACCTCAATAGTTGCAAATATCGTGATCTGATTATTCGCATAAACCGCCGATAAACCCGAGACCGTAAAGCTTAGATCACCCGGTTTGAGTTTCGTTCCAATGCTCGTTATGGGCGCGGTATAAGCGACCATTGTGCCATTGCTAGCTTTGTAGGCTACGAGAGCTTGTGACCCGACCATTCCTGTCGAGACGAGGTTTATTGCCCAAGCGACCCATTCGCCGGAGGACGAGACCCCAGCGTGGCGATAGGCAATCTGTAGGGTGGCTGATGATGGGTTGTAGTTCCAATGGATAAAGGAGTCCAAGACAGGGAGATCGTTGCAGGATTGGTAATGGTTGTTGTTTGAAAAGGTGTAGGTTTTGCAAGATTGAGCTTGTGAATATGTGATCATGTATGAGAATAGATATAGGGATGTGATGATGAAAAGGTTTCTCATTGTGGGTATTTGAGATCTTGATGAAATTTGATAATATTGAGGAAAGAAAACAGGGGAGATGAAAACAGGGATTTCAACTCTCTTTTGGCAATGTTAGTTTTGTGAAATTTGGGAGGTTTGTTTAGATTTGGGCATGGAAAGGAGATTATTTATACATGTTAGAGTATTTTGTAGGTGTGACCAATGGATTATGCAAATGGATATTGGAAAGGTTGTATCTTAGGTGGGTGATTTTCAAGATTAGAGAATTTTTGCTTGTATGGTATGGGAGGTCCATGTTCATGCACAAGAATTTATTGAGGTCGATGGAAAATTGGGCAAAACTTTATTTTGATGGTACTCTACAATCTACATGGTGGTCCAATTATATCCACTTGACTAATTTTATCCTTTGAACTTGGGCAAAAGTGTATAGTATTTGGTATTTTTGAGCTGGGGAAATAGTGTATTTGTCATGCCTCATGGATAAAATGTGTTAGCTCCAATGGTATCCTAGCAATCTTGAATTCAATGTTAGTTAACATGAATATCACGGAACGTTGTTTCTATTGCAAGAGGCGGAAAACTAGTTGCTGTAAGCTTGCAACCCTGTTCAGACTAGAGAAATCGCATCGATAGAAGTGTAGAAAACATACTTATTTGTGAAGAAATCACACTGACTATACATAAATCCCACACTGACTTTAAGAAAACCTATAAACTAAGTTGAGGTTCCTCCACTAAAGATCGTGTGCTTGTGCTTAATGGATTTTCTCTATTCCCCGTTGGATTTGTAACAACCAGTTCTTTACTACTTGCAGCACAAATTATTTTTCTTTAATATTAACTGTATATGTATGTCTCTGGAAAAAAAAAAAAAAGGCTGAATGATTAAACTTGCTTGTCAAATAAAGACCAAATAAAGTTTTTTTTCATTAGAAGTGTTTTAGGTTTGAGCTTGGATTTGAGCTGTTGATCACCAAGACGTCATACAGTATCCTATGTTCCATAGCTAAAAGCGTATTAATACATCGATTATTTTTATAAAGTATATATGATTGTCAAATCATACAATTTTCAGAGATAGTGCTAACATGTTGCGTTAAAGATTAAGATTAGTTGTTGATCAACCGCTAACCAATTCTGTGGCTGATAATAATACATGTCCAAAATTTGTACCATCAAGTTGTCCCTTGGCACGACATTCTTTGAGGATTACCTTAGGAGGATCTCAACTGGGAATGCATGTACATATGGTCAAGTCAAAACAATGATCATATCACAAAATTAAGCAATTAACTAATCATAAATTTTGCACTAACTTTTTACCGTCTTTTTTCGAAAAAAACTCTTTTTTATTGATCGACCTAAGATGTATACCTCAACAAAGCATACGGATCCAATTGGTTGCTAATCCATCAAAAGAAAGTCCTGTTTCTATTCGAAATCTTTTTTTCCAATTCAAATCCAGAAATAAATTATTCAGTCTTAAAATGATTTTTATTTTATTTTTTAAGATATTTGTGAAGAAAATCAGGGACTAATACAGATGCCATTGAATTTAAATATACTTGTGAAAAAAAAAAGTGCGTAATAGTATATTTTTTAAAAGTCTTATATTTCAACCTCATATTAAATGTGAGTTGAGTTGAATTTTGGGGTAAAACCAGTAAACCACAACAACCTCAAACCATAATATGAGTTTAGGTGGCAAATTTGGAACCAAGAAATTGACAGAGTACTTTGAATTAGTGAGCGAAAAAATGGACACTTCGGCAATTTGCAAGCGCAGTTTTGTGGTTGCTCATAGTGACACGGTCGATGTTCGTCATCTTAAAGAGTAGTACAAGTAAACGGTTCATTCATATGGTGCATATGCATGGTTAACTGGAGTTTAGCTGTATTTTGCTTGATTTCACATTTGATACATCGATTACTACCTCGATCACACAATTAGATTGGTATACAATTCTTTCGTTGATTCGTCGGGGACTTATTAGAGTATGTATTTCAATTTCGTTGATGTAATCCTGTTTTATTTCATATATGACGATAGCCATACGTGTTTGATCATTTGGAAAAGAATACTATGCTCATTAATCGCAAAATACATATGAAATTCTAGTGTGGAACTCATTTATGTCGTCTCGAATATCTAGATTTATGTGTGTGTATGTGTGAAACCCAATTTTTGATAATATGATCTTTGAATATGACGATTCAGTTTTGAAATATGTCCGTGGAATTTCACATATTAAATATATATTATTATATCTTTTATCATAAATATTTCAAATTTCTGATAAAATTTATTTTTTAATATGATATTGTAGTACGTCGTGATATAAAGTCACAAGTGACGTCATTTTAGAGCCACATTTGAACACTATGAATGAGTTAGCAACATGGAATACATGCTATTATTAAAAATTGGTGTAGTTGTTATTAATTTGATATCAGAAAATGATTTTGACATCAAATATATATTTATTGCTTCAATATTTAGTTGTATTTTATAACAAATGACATAAATCAAACTCAATTATATACTCATGGATAAATTAATCCAAACTTAAACATAAATAATGAAAAATAAATAAAATATTAACGTAATAATTATAATTATATTTATATCTTATGTCAAATTTAAAATCAAATTTTATTTTATTTTAACATTAATTTTATCTCACGATTGAACCTTTATTTTTATAACTTGATATCGAAATATTATTATATAACACTATACATAACCCAACATGATAACAGATCGATCGGACCAGTAATATTGGTATCAAGACGAAATGTATTTATACAAGTTGGATTTAGAAATTTAATCATGGTGGTTGAAACTTGAAATTAAAAGGGTGGGGGGTGTGTGTCCTCCACATGCCTCCAACTATTCTAGCTCATCATTCGGCCACGTGGCATCTTTCTTCAATTTTGACTTCTATGCGACAAACTGAGTGGCTTGCAACGTTTTCTCGGCCAGTATTCTTTTCACACCACGCAAGGGATCTCATATTTTTGATATCCGACCCTTTATATTGACTTTAAACACGTAAAATAAATCCGTCGACAAAATTCACCCTACACATTAATTATCTGATCTATAGAGACGTTCAAAGAAACATGAATTGGATAAAATAATTAAGGAGAATCCAATATCCAAATTGGAATTGAGCAACATAATTATGTTAAGATTTCTCTTTCAACCCAAAAATCTATGCTTATAAATTATAATTTTTGTCCTAAAATAATTATATCTTTTTATTATTTTGGTTCGTTTTAAATTATTTATAATGTTTTATTTTTAGAAAATATTATGTGTTTATGAATTAAAGAAAATAGGGAAAGAAAAATTATATAGTTGAGAATTGGAGTTGAGAAACGAAAAAGATAAATCTAAATTTACGTATATAAAATAAATATTATAATTATAATGGAACGGATGGAATACTATATACTACTCAGGATCAATGTATATTATAATGATGTTTTATTTTTAAATTCTTTTTTCCTTTTTTTTTTTTGTTATCCCAGGATCGATGTGAACAACTCATCCCACATAATGGCTTGAATTAGGTTTTTTTCCATTTTTGCACACATCATTCATGTTGAGCTATCGTTATAACCTTAACACTTGTGAAACCTATGTGTGGTTGGGAAGATATGATTTCAACTCGTGATTTATTATCACACTCGTCTTAGTGTCATGTTAAGATATCAATTATGAAAAAAGTTTAAATTGATAGAAAACCAAAATTATTTTTTTTCGTCTTATTCAAATTATAACGTTGTCTTATACAAGTAATAAAATTATTTATGCTATGAATCGTCAACGATCAAACATCGTTCTACGCAAAATTATCATGAAACACTAATAATAATTAAAATTATATATTTTAATTTTGGACCAACAATATAATTTTCTTATATATCAAGACATATTGAATAATACAATAATAATATAATATTAAAATTTAAATGAGAAAGGAACAGGTACTAATGTCACTCGTGTGTGTCAAAGTAGTAGTGTGCGGCTATATTTGCTTTGCTTGCAAGAACAGCAATATGCACGCAGCACAGAAGAAGCCAAGAAGGCACAATGTACAGACAAACTCTACGGCGTCATACTTCCTTGATTTCACGTGACACTATCCAGCATTATTAATCTCTTCACTTACGTTGCTGCTAGCTACACATACATATAAATAAATCGAAGATTCCCTTTTAGAATCGATATGATTTAAATCAATGGGCACCAGGCCGGCCGTTAGGCCATCAACTATCATATGCTGGCTTGGCGTCGACATCACCATTCAAATTATAATGGTTTGATACGACAAAATAATTTATATATATATATTGAATTAATAAAAAATGATAATTTAGTCGTTATGAATGTGTGAGACAAAAAAATGAGGAAAAGAAGAAAAAAGAAAATATTGTAATTTAAATGAGACGATCCAGAAAAAAAATATTGTAATTTGAATGGGACGAAGGAGTATACAAATCTACTGCTCATTGCAATACAATTGGATATTAATTTGCTAAGGTACATACTTGTTATTCCCTCCGTCATATATATTTTTGCATCATTTTGATTTTATAACTGTTGGACTCAATATGAGATTTTATTTGTATTTTGAATTTTTGTGGGATTTAATGAATTTTTTTAGAGATAATGAGAGATTTATTGCACCACTTAAAAAGAAGAGTTAATATGATTGATTTGATTTTTTAGATCAAAATTTGTTAAAGGAGAATAGATTATAAGTATATTGGGACGGTTGAAAAAACAAATGTTGTAGTATCGTGGGACGAAGAGAGTATATGAAAACATATTACGACTACTAGGTATTTATAATTATACAAGCATGTAAGATTCAAAAAAGAGCTCAGAGAAAAAATTACACACACCAAAAATTAATCTGAATAATATATATATATATATATATGAATTTGATTTATTTTTAATCCAAATATCTAGGCTACCATGCTATGGGCTTTTTTCAGGATTAATATGGAATAACTATTTTTACTCGGAACATATATCAACAATCTTCTCCTCATCTTCGAGTCCATCCAGGTCAACAACTCACTTCCTCGACAGATGTGAATTGGTCTGGCTTCAAGCTTTGGGCTCACAAGAGAAAAACGTTTGGGCTCAACTTTCAGCCCAGCTATGCATTTGGCAACTTGGAATCGTGTGCAAGACTTAAAACAAATATTTTCTCCGCCCACTTCAGGATCGCCACAGAATACTGTCATAGAAGATTGCAGATAAGGCCCAAACTTAAGGCCCACAACGACACATGATCTATGACTCAGGCAACCGTTTCATGATTCGACATCTAAGTTTTGGGCTTCCAATTTTCAAAAGTTAAACGGATCTTGTTGCTTGTTTGTATGAATAACATTACAAATGTGACTTCAATTCAAAAAGATTATAAAGAGAATTGATGTTGTTAAGATTCATTTTGATACATGCTTTGCTTATACCAAATTGAGCCTCGATAATAATAATTTCCATTCGTGATGTCAATCCTCACACAATCATCAGCGCCCATTAGACTTTATTTTAGTATTTAGATTAAAGGTATTCGTTGACAAGGTAGCGTTAAGTAGTGCTACTGACTGTCCGCAAGAATTACTACCTCGGTTTTATTAAATTTAAAATATTTATTTTATTTTAATATCTTATAAAATTATATTAATTTTTTTAAATTTGATAAAAAAAAATAACATCAAATCAGTTATGATATATTTATTAATTTCTCTTATAATTGTTATAACAAATTATACAAATTTAACATATACGTAAATTTGCGATTTATTCAGATCAAAACATTATAATTTTCACGGGATGAAGAAAGTATCACATTTTAAAAAAAAGGTATCACATTTCAAAAAGAGGGTTGGGAGAATGTGTGTCATGACTTATGACATACGTTCATCTAGTTAAAATTTAATTATTAAGATTAAAATAAAATTTATAAAAAAAAATTAAGATTAAATTTTATGTTATAATCTCAACTGTTTATATAAAAATAATTACTAGATCGTATGATTATGAGTTGTAGATCTAGATGATGATAATGACGGGATCGTTATTTTTGTATGCATGCATTGCAGTTTCTTGCCTGCTTCCAACCGCGCGCTACACGTTATTTCCAAACTCCTCCCAAAATCACAAAGAGGAGCGAATCGAGCAAATCCCCAACAATCCAAAGTCCAAACATTATACAAACGGCGGTATCACACACCTCACTATAAGCCATCTTCCTTCGACGGTTCCTTTTTCTTTCCAAGGCCACAGAGGTTCGGCCTGAACCCCTTCTCGAGCATCTGCTCCACCTCCTCGATTGGCAACCCTTTGGTCTCCGGCACCAAGATGTAAATGCAAATCAATCCGACGGCTGAGAACCCAGCAAATAAGAGGAATGTGCCCGAGGAGCCGAGATGCTCCGTCAGTGTCAAGAAGGTCTCGCTGACGATGAGATTAGAGCTCCAGTTTGAGACTGCTGCTAATCCACCCCCGATTCCTCTGTATCTCAAGGGGTAGATCTCGGAGTTCACGATCCAAGGGACCGTTCCCATGCCAGGAGAGTACGAGATGATGTAGGCGCCAAGGAGGACGACGGCCAAGAACCCGAACTTGCTCGGGCAGCCTTCAGTGAAGTAGACTCTGCTCTCTCCATGGCACGCTTTCTTCATGGTATTTGAAGCAGAAATACATGCTCCTGGAAGAAGCTGTAGCACAACAAAGAATGAGAAGGGGCCCGCATGAACAATCATCTCATGCATAACAAAAGTCCTGCCGCAAATGCTAGTTTTGATGCGATCATAAGGGCTTTTCCTTGTGAACCACATTCATAATGTTTTCGAGACGTCAAATGTGACTACTAGGTAAAGCAGTGGGAGAATGAGCAATTATGAGATTAACTTGGATAACAGAGAGGAGAAGCTTACCTCATTGCCTTTGTTGGCACAGAAAGCACAATCCGGATGAGCTCTCACACAATTCATACAATTCCAAGACGCAGGGTTCGATGCCTTGTTATAGGCAGGGCAAGTGGCGTTGAGACCAAAGTGAGTCGACTCAGAGTAGCTGATCTTCGGAGAATGAACCGAAGCTTGTTCGAACACAACAGCAAGGACGATGAGACAAGTGATGATCCCAATCATAGAGATGATCATCAACCTTCTCCTCCCGTACCTATCGACAAATGCCATGCTAACTATGGACCCAACTGCATTGAGCCCGGACGTTATCAGGGAAAGGGCTAATGCTGTCTTATTTGAGGCGAACCCAGCGAGCTGAACGATGGTGGGGCTGTAGTACATCACGGTGTTGATTCCCACGAACTGCTGAGCTACTTGGACCGTGATCCCTGAATAGAGACCTCTTCGGAAAATCTTGTTACCTAATGCTTTCCTCACTTTGGTGAAAATGTTCCCTTCACCTATCTCTCCTTCCTCAGCTATTTCATTTTCGACGGATTGCTTCAGTGCATTCATCTCCTCTTCCACTTGTTCCGTGGGGTAAATTCTAGACAAGATAGCTTCCGCCTCCGACACTTTGTCCTGAATATGAACGGAAATATCAATCGTCATGCACAGAATATAGCTGACGTCATGGGTATGGGTAGACAACATTTTGGTGGCTATGGCCAAGCGAATCAAGTGCGATTGTTTGATAGTTTTGCCTATAGATCAAGCATATTATAAGGAAATTTATGAAATAACAAGGCTGAGAAGAGTTCTGCTCGAAAAGTACCTTCCTGTAAAGCCATCTTGGCGATTCTGGTAGAGATAGCATCAAGACGAACTGCACCAGTGCAGGAACTGCTGCTACTCCGAGCATCCAACGCCATGTTCCCTTGACCTGTAAGAATAAACTTATACATAAGAACGCTGCCATATGCATAGCATCAATAGTCAATTTAACACTTCACTTAATAAAGTGATATATAATGAAGAAAACAAAAAGATCATATGAAAGTTTGTCTCGGTTTCTTTACAGAAGACCCTAAACTACTTAGTATGTACACTCTAGACTGATCCCAATACACAACGCCTCATACGCAATATACAGACTCACTATTGAATAGCAGATTCACTCGATAAATCATCCCATTCCAATTAAACTCATTTACTAATAACCAATTTTAATTCTTACCATTTTACTTCTTTTTCCCTGTTTAAAATAATATTTTACTTCTTACTTTAACTCTTACTCCTATTTTACATGAAATTATGCTCTTTATTAAACTAGGAAGTACATTCGAAGTATAATCTGTTGCATACCTGCGTGAAACCAAGGTTGATGAGGTAAGACAAGAACTGGCCTCCGGTAATAAGCAACCCGTTCGTGCTAACAAGCGCACCTCTGATTCTGGCAGGAGAAGTCTCCGATATGTACAAAGGCGAAGTCATGGAAGCCATCCCAACACCCAACCCAACAAAAACTCTACCCAGAATGATGACAGAAGGATTTGGGGCGACCGCCATGATAAGAGCACCGATGAAGAACAGGATGTCTGCAATCAAGATAGTGGGCTTTCTGCCCAATCTGTCGTTCAACCACCCTCCAACTCCTGCTCCTATGATGGCTCCTGCCACGGCCGTGGCAACAATAGTTTCCTGCAATTTTTTGGCAAGTAAAGATTAGTACTGATTACATCAATGACAACATATTCACAAACTATTCAGGTCAACTATGAGATCATCTTGTTGATCATTTTCCGACCTGTAACCAGGTTTTCTTGTCAACCTCTTCGAAATCATCTCTTATGTAGAGAAGGGCACCTGAAATAACACCTGCATAACAAATGACCAACAACATCCTTTAACACCTGAAAAACAAAGGGAAAACAATCCGTAAACCAGGAAAGGCGTAATACCAGTGTCATAGCCAAACAGGAGACCGCCAATGCCGGCAGAGAAGGCAAGCCTCATGATATATGGTGTTCGGAAACTTGTTCTGAAACATTCTGTGAACTCTGTCCGGTCTAGCTTCACTACACCGCTTTCCACCATTTTACTCGATCACGAAAACAACCCACAATATCCCAAGCTAAATAAGCCTTCAACCTAAGAGAAAGATTCCCAGCAGAGTAAGAGAAAAGGATAGAGACGACAATGTAACTTGTATGGCATGTCAGATACTTATACTTGTATGGCATATCAGATAAATATACGAAGCAAACTAGCATGGGAAGATATAATTCCGAGAATAAAACAAGCAAAGCATGTTGTAGCTAGCTTCATGCCCATTGCAACGACTTTTTGGTTCCATCTCTGAAGAATCAACGTCTATGATCTTAGACCGAGAAGAAAATGACAAACCTCAACGCTAGGATGAAAGTAAGAGTGGTTCTAATCCGTAGCTTAGGCTGCCAACTATAGCACCTAATAAACAAATCAAGATCAACCCTAACTTCAACACAAGCACTGTCCATTTCACAAATATCTTTGAAATTATAACCGATCTGGATAGCGTTTACTGTTACAAGTCTTGCCTCAAGAACACTGACATCAAAACAAAAAGAACCAACAAGAAACACAGATTCGTTCGAATTTCAGGATCCCTCGGATCTACGGCCAAGCTCACACAAACCGTGTGGTCACGACTAAATAACCATGTATGATCGTCAAAAAATTACATGGCAATACTGACAGTCCCTCAAAATACATTCTTTCCATCCAATTGGCGAGCTCATACAGACCGTGTGGTCACGACTAAAATTTTACGTGATCATCCAAAAAACTCATACAATACAAACAGTCCCTCAAATACAATCCTTACCGTCCAATCGACGGTAACATGGCAAGTAGAGAAGTAACGCTACATCGGACTCCATATCGAACACACTTCCTGTGATTATCATATTATTCCAATACGAATCAATCAAACAATCATTCACAAACCCAAAAGCATCCACATTTCCATTTGCAACAACCCTATTGCATATTCAATCTCATCATCACAATATCGAAAATTTTCAAACGAAAAATGCAACTTTTTATTTAGAAAAAATACTCACCTCCAAGAGAAAATCTCAGGCGATTCACTGAATAGAAAAAGAAAATGAGATTGATCACTGTTTGGACTAAAAAAAAGTAATCCTTTTCCAAATGGGACAATAATCAAACCCTAATTCGCCATTTTATCACTTCCCCCCCTCTTTTTTTCTCAAAAAAAAAAAATGAAAACATTGTCACTTCTTGTGAATGAATTGGATTAAATATAATTTTTTGAAAACCCCGATTGAAAAATACAAATGGCAAAATATCAATTATGACGCAGAGATCCTTATCCAAACCAACTACAAATAGTAAGCAAAATTAAAAAACAGGACCAGAAAATGAGAACATTAAAAGCAGATTTAAGAAATGGAAAACGTTGGTAGTAACTTTTCGTGGGGGATTAGATAAGATAAGGTTTGGATTTTTTGTGTTGATTAGAGCACATTGAGTGTACCACCTGGAATGGAAAAAATAAATTTCATCTTGTTTAGGCTAGAGACATTGAAAGATAATCATAATTCACTAGTTCAGTGATAATAAAGAAGACTGTGTTTCCACTCAAAACCAATTAACCACGAAGATGGATATGACTTAAGATGGATATGACTTACAAACGACATATTTTATCACTAGTCATTGAGTGAACGCAAGAAACCAAGTGAAAAATAATTCGGCGTGAAGACAAAAATATACACCATGGAGCTCAAAAGCAAACAAGATCCTATGATCACACAAAGGCAAACAAGATCTATCGATCATCGACAACGCAAAACGTTGCATAGATCGAGACCGAGAAAGCATTCTAAGAAACTTACTGATAAATGCAAAATGGCTTGAGATATCGACAACAGCACTTTTGCTAGTTCTGTTTCCTCGTGTTACACTTTTCCTCCAAATGGACATAAGCCTAACACGACACAAATCTATGATTTCGACAGCTTAAAGACAATCGCCAATGCAATGAATTGAGAAGGTCTAATAGCTGGATTGATGATTCTAGAAAAGGAAGCACCTTTTATTTTTGGCAAAGAAGAAAGGAGCCCGAAAGTTCTTTCTCCTAATAGACAGGATGACATTCAAACATCGAAACGATTTCGCGGACAGTAGATAAATTTGTAAGACTTTTAATCTGAAGTGTCGGTTCGATTAGTATGAATTCGTCAACCGCAGTGCACCACCTAAAAATAGTACAAGCACAATTGTGTTTGCTAGGACGTCTAAATGGGGTTAATTCTCTTCTTTCCGCAATCTGTGTCCAACTTCCAAAGAAAGAAGGTAATATGATCCATCAAGGGGAAGCCGCTGTCGTTAAATCGAAGTAATGAATTTATCTCTTGATTCCTGAATTCTGGTGACTTTGAATGCGCCAAGAACAAGATTTTGTTCACGATGAATACTTCCACATATACCAGATGCCGACAATCAAAGAGTTACTTCACAAACATCTGTATATAAATGACTATCTTCACAAACATCTTGTTATATCAAGGACTGGACGCTCGATTCCCCTTAACACTGATCTTGAATTCGAGTCTTGTTAATGAAAATCCGACATTGGAAATGCCTTACATAAATCGTGACGTTAGTTAACAAAGGTAATTATCATTAGGAACTCACAATCAAAATGAGGTCCCCGATTCTGACTCATCCAATATGCACACATCCTAGAGAAAAATGATGCAATATGCTAGTATGTCATTAGCATGTTCTGATAAAACCGCACTCCCTTCCTTCCATCATTTTTATAATATTATTGATTGAATGTACATAGATTTAGATTATTTTTTTTTTCGATTATATTTTTCATTCACGTATGTTTTCTTTAGATTTTCTTTAAATCCTAACCACATCAAATTTTACAAATATAAAAATATTATAAATAATTTGAATATAACAAAATGATATAAAAATAATGGTACAGGTATTTCGTAGAAGTGACAGAACTCGCCTTAAAAAGTCAACATTCTTTCTAAAGTGAAAGATTCCACCTACACGTAAGAGTATATCAGATCATTCATTAAAGCGAGAGATTCTCATTGGTTCAAAGTTTTTGAATTGTCAAATAACTTTTTCAAACTACATTATCAGGATATACACATGTTTCTTGACTCATTGACTGACACGAATCATCTTTAATCACCCAATGGGAGACCAATGAAGGATTAATACGTAAATAATTGGCCTAAATCTTCTCCCCGTACCAAACAACCCTCCTCCTCGTCTTCCTCCTTTTCACCCAAACCCTTGTTCGATTTATTTCTTTTATATTATTTGTTAATGATTTTTTTAATAAGAGTTAGTTCGATAATAAAAAATCCAATAATTTAGTACGAAAAACCTGCGACAAAACTTATTAGATATATATATATACGAGATCATCTGGATTATCTCAATTGTCAAAATATCTTCAGTGTGCTATTTTTATTTTTATTTTTATTTTTATTTGTCGATATCCACAACGGCAACAAGCTTGCCCGACGTGGTACTAATTCAGAAAGACAACCTCTTTTTTTAAAAGCAATAAAAAATTGGTCAGTCAATTAACAGCATACAGATCATCCATCACTCCTTGACTGAAAACAGAGGAAATGAAGACATGCACGCAATCAGACCATTGCTTAACATCTAAACAACCAAAAAAACAAATAAAAAAAATTCACCAACCAAACCGTCTAATCGAACAGCCATCCATACTTATCCAAGAACGATAAATTCACATCCAAAGATCAATAATCTACAGTACTAGACAAGACATAACTCGCTTTCAAATTCAACACTACTATATTGCAGCAGTACTAAACTCTTATCGTCCTCCGAGGTTGTTGGTCTGATATCATGTTGAAAATAACAATCA
Organism: Drosera capensis; assembly: GCA_001925005.1. Lineage (NCBI taxonomy): Eukaryota > Viridiplantae > Streptophyta > Magnoliopsida > Caryophyllales > Droseraceae > Drosera > Drosera capensis. The sequence continues at coordinate 76,136 of LIEC01011869.1, forward strand.
ATCAAGAAAATAATCGCCGTTTTTAACAAGTCATAATCATCGATAATCAATTGAGTTACCAGTAAAAACATAAATCAAGTAAGTCTAGATAGCAATAATGCATACCCGGAACTATTATCCCAACCCGCAGCGAAAACCCGAAAACTTTCCGATTCTAATTCAGGCCGTTGAGGGAACAAATTTCAATTTCTCTCTCTTTTCCCTCAATCTGAAACTGAAAACAGTGGTGTTGTTGTTTGACTGTTTTGTGTGTGAATATAAATGATGGAAGCACAAGTTGATGTTTCTCTCTGCTACAAGTGAGTATTTATATGAGTATGCTGTTTCCCTGTTTCTGCTTAAGGGGTTTTGCAGGTTTCGGTTGACATTCGTCGGATTTGGGCTCAGTGAGCGAGGAGATCGATTATGGAGATGGATAGTGGTTGTGATTGTCGTGGTGTGGTTTTTGGGTTTTTTCGGGAAAGATCGTGACGACAAAGGCCCAACTGTTGGAGTTGGGCTCCATCTAATTTTTTATTTTATTTTTTTCGTTGGAAGCTTACCTTTTTTCCTTTTTTTTTTTAATTTGATCATCGATAAATTGAAATAGGTGGTATGATTATTAAAAAAAATATATTTTTATTTTATCAGTCTCATAATGATTTGGTGAGGGGATTTTTTTAGGTGTGTATTTCGATTGATATATTATGATTTCTTTTTATGATGATAGTAAGTTTGACGTTAAATGATGAAATAGAATAAGATATGTGGAAGTAGAGTGGAATATGATATTATGATTATTTTAATATTTCTTTCGTTTCAGATTACACGCAATATTTGTCAATTTGTATCGTCCTAAAATATATATAACATATCTCATTTAATAACTTATTCACATAAAAAAAATATTGAAATGACCATCATCTGTTACAGTACACATAATATTTCTTCTTATATTGTTACAATAAACCCCAATGACACTTAAAAAATATTTTTTTCATCAAATTCCACACAAATTTGACATACACATAAAACTACGTGACGAGTCAATGTGTTGATTATAATATGAAACGGAATGAGTATAAGATTATTTTTAAATAATAAAATAAAATAAGTGTTGTAAGATTTGTGGAACGGTCCAAAATAATAAATTTTGTAAAAATTCTGGACGGAGAGAGTATTCATTTTGGGTCTTATAATCATGATACCTTGATATGAATGGACGAAGAAATTATGAGGGGATGAATAGAAAAAAATAATGATATAGAAGATGATATTAGTAGGGGTTTTTGGGGTTTTGACACTCTAAACTTGGATAATATAGAAATACTATAATTTATATTAGACGTATAGTTTTATTAATGTGTCGTAAGTTATTTGATATGAAAGAATTAATTTTTATGTAGCGGTCGAGTAATGGTCACAACATCTTAACGACGACATCTAATAAGTTCATTATTTTATTAAAAAAAAAGGTTCATTATTTGTGTGCAACAAGGGTCTCAAAGCTTAAAACATCCAGTCTATGATTAGTAGGAAGAATATAACAAGAACTGTGCTATGTCATCATCGTCGAAGACATCAGACGAACTTTTTTTTCTAAGGTAAGAGATGATTTTGTGATCTTGCAATCGAGCTATCAGCTTTCGTCTGGCATTATCTTGTAATGGAATCTCAAGATCTTTCCCAACCCTGTCTAAGAACTATTCATCCATGATAGTAACAACAACGTAAGTCCTAAAGCAAATGTATGGGAAAGGAATCGAACAGCGATGTACTCTCCTTGATTTGTCGAAGCAATCCTAGGTGGTAATTAACCATTCTCTTTTACTATTGTCTCAATCCTAAAATAATTATAACATTCATTTTATGCATGTCAATTTAGATTTAACTTCTTTTTTTTTTTTCAATTCTAATTCTCAATTACATAATCTTTCTTTCTCTATCTTCTTTAAGTTTTAACCACATAATGCTTTTTAAATATGAAAACGATACAAATAATTTGAAGTGGACCGTTTTGACAAAACGATGCAATAATTTTTTGGACGGAGGTAGTATATGATTAGGGATTCAATATTTTAACATCAATAAATAGTACTCCTTGTGTTTCATGAATACAAATAACACTTGTCTATTTGGACCATCATAAAATATATATAACATGGCATATTTAGTAATTTTTTCACCAACGAATGACTAAGAAAACAATCATCATTCATTACACTACATTGACTATTTTATTCTCTCACAACTGTTACATCAAACCTCAATATCATAAAAAAATATTTTTTTTCACCAACCTAATACCGACACCAACAACAGTCACTCTCTTACCCAAAAGGGCCAAACCTGAAACTCGAAAGCACAAAAATAACAAACCCTAATCAGTATCCATTCACTCAACTATTTGGTTCCCATTTCTTCAAAAAAATGTACTAACAATGAGGTTTTGGTAGGGTTTAGATGGATTTTGTTTAGTGTCAGTTCAGATCTTTGGTATGTTTAGTGCTGTTTTATCAATTTTTCTAGGATGGGTTTCGATTGAGATGTGAATTTGCGTTTCGTTGTGTCATTTTTTTAAAAAGAAAATCTCGAAGGATTTTTCTTGGTCAACCAAATATCCCACAAACTCGGAGGACCCTTTAAACCAATTTTCGTTGAAGGGTTCACCACCACAAAATAGCTCGGCACTCAACGGGTTTTGATCCTCTAACCTCTCCCCACATTGGACGTTTCGTTGTGTCATTGATAATGATTCTTCATATAAATTTAACATACATATGATTCTGTACATAAATTTAACACACATATAAATTTGTATGTGGGATCAATCGTTATGTGTATTTTAAAACGAAGGGAATATACCCAATAATTAAAATTATGTGGATTTCGGCCAACTTGAACCGTGGTCTGTAGGAATTATTTTCGCCTACGCATTTGCCTGTTGTTGAAAGCAAGCAACTGCTGCGAAGCCCAATTGTGATGGGCTGATTCTACACAATTCAGCTGGGCTTATCTGCAGAAGTCTCCTAAGGGCGCAATAGGCCTTTCCTTGAGCCACAGCGGCCGTTCCGACCCAACACAGAATTAAATTGGAGCAACAAAACAAACGTTCATGTACTTTCGGTATTCTTATTTAAAATTATAAAAATCAAAATCAATATAACAAAATAAATAATAAAAATCAAAATCATTTAATAAAATAAAATAATTTTTATAGATGATATCTTGAATACTGTAATTGGAAACAAAAATTGGAATTTTTCTTTTTAGTTATCTATTTTCTTTTCATCTAATTCTGAAAAAAAAAACACTTTTATTTCATGATTCAATAAATCAAAATAAAAAAATCAAAAACATAAATGATATGAAATAAACCCTTATTTTTTTTAAGATAGATTCGAGGCTTAACATAGATCCATGATTTCAAAATCTTTCATCACACATTTCATCGATCAATAAAATAAAAATAAAAAACACATACGATATCAAATAGATCCTCGTCTTTTACAGGGTGGATTCGACATTTCGCGCGGACCCATGGTTTCCAAAGTCTTTAATCACATGCCTGATGTCAACTTCAAATTTCATCGATATGGGCCATGGGCCCCCATGACTTGTTTAGTGGGTCACAACATTCTGTTCTAATGGGCCCGGATCAGTGACAGGAATGATCCATTGATCTCAGTGGGTCGTGTGGATTGATTGATATTGAGACGAATCGAGACCGTGAGAGGTACTGAATTACTGATCGTGTGTCGTGGCGCGACCAAATGCGGATAAGCATAGAGAGTTCCCATGTGTATTCAGCCACACGTTGTCGCATATTTTTTTCATTTAAAAGTATTATTTGCAGGGTCCCATTTTCTACCATCACTTTTGTTGCTTGGGCCCACTCCACTTGTCTTTTCTTTTATTTACCTTCAAATGATTAAATGATGTTTCTGACGGTGTATTGATTTTCGGTGAAAATAAATGAATTGATAAAAAAAACATTTGTGTATTTGTAATGTACAGATGATCCTATTCCAAGGTTTTTTCAAGAAATTATAACCTTAATTGGTACATAAAATAAGAGTTCATGATATCAAAATCCATTGAATGACGAGCTATTTTATAATGATGAGTACGTGAACGAAAACTGATTTAAAGAGTTTTTCAGATTTACGGATTATTCAGTTGATCAAGTAAAATACTTCGAGATTTTCTTGAAGTAAAGAAGAGATAAAATCTCAATAAATGAAGGTATTAATAATTCTTTCAATATCGATCCAAACGATTATATATCCAATCCTACGATGTTATGATCGTTTGACACCGCTGGGACAAAAGTAACCAAAAAGAAACGAGAAGAGTTGGTAGTGGTGATGGTTGCCATTGGACGACAATGGCCAATCGTCAACGTTGAGCGTCATGGGATGGGCGAAAGTCGGCGTCGAACAAAAACAGACGACAGTCAGCGACCGATGCTGAGCGAAGACCGGCGACGATTAGCAGCCGACAGCGAGCGGAGACGAGTGCTCAACGACAGTGACCGTCGACAAACGAATATGGCGATGGTCGGGGGCCAACGACGGGCAGCGGTCGGTAGGCGACGGGCAGGTTGTTGTCTCATATCCTACGAGGAGTAATTGTAAATCTCAGGTGCATTTTGCGTATCCTATCATAGATAGGATTAATGGGATAAATAAATATTAAAAAAGTAATCCTGTTTTTTATTTCGTGTATCAAATGTGACTCAAGTGCAAACATATAGGGCCTTTTTCAAAGTAAGAAAAATTATCTCTATATTTTTCAAAATTCAAACCGTCAAATATAATTAGCACTTCCCTATGTTTTAAAATTTGCCTCAACATTATTTAGCATTATGAATGTGTTTGTTTTGGGATGAGTGGGTGAGATATGAATAATAGTCATCCCTTATTATTTATTATCTCCGTTTCAAAATAATTATATCATTTTGTCATTTTGATTTATCTCGAATTGTCTTGCAACGTTTTCATTTTTAGAAAATATTATGTAATTAGAATTTTAAAAAGATACATAAAGAAATATTATTGTGTGGTTAAGAATTAAAGTTATAAGAGAAAAAAATAAATTTAAATTTACGTACATAAAATAAATTTTATAATTATAATATGACGAACGGAGTATCACTTATGATGTTCGGAGGAAGTGATAAATTATCCTTTCGAAGGACTAATTAGTGAAGAAAAAGGTGAGATAAAAATCCCGGGACTATAAGTCCCATGGACTTAAGCTGTTTGTATACATAACAGTCCCAAATAACATTCTCCAGTTTGGTTGATGTATTATGACACTGATTGGACTAAATAGTCCTATTCTAAGTGATTTATCCCATCACAATCAAATACAGCATAATAAATAATTCCGAAATAAACAATTCAAAAATAAATAATGCTGACACTATTTATTCAGGATTAAAAACTCCACCTAATCCCATCCTCAAAAGAGGCAAATCTTATGCACTCTCAAGTGAATATGGTCACAAACAACTAACTATAGAACACCATATATCAATCTCCTTCCAATGCCGAGAAACATCACTGAACATCTCATTCTTGTAAATCGTTGAGTCGATCGACGTGCACGTTACAAAGGGTATAGATATATAGGTAAATTCACGTCCCTGAATATCGATTTACACCTCGACAAAAACCCAACAAAAATTCAACCACGACTTATGTGAAATGAACAATGAGTGTTCACGCATTGAGTCTTCCTTTGGGAACTCATTTACGAGAAGAGTTTTGACTGCATAACTCTGATCAACTCTACCACAATCTAACAAACAACAGCCACGACGAGTCAGCTTCATGAATCGTCTTCCCTCGCCTTAGGAACATGAAAATTTTCTCCGTGTCTGAAAACTTGTATCGTTGTTGCAAGCAATCCCTGGAAAACATAGACGAAAAAATTGCAGAAGTATCAGTATGTAGGAAGGATCAGCAACCTGTAAATACAGGAAACAACAATCTTTACTTGTTTCTTCGTATGGATACTCACAGCTGCTATATTGTGTATGCGTATTGCGTAAACCGTTATGACTAACCCAAAGCCCACATTTCAAACTCGGTTCTCAAAGTTGCAGTCATCATTATTGGAACATTGACCATCAAGATGCTAGATTTTGGAGAATCGGTCAAATAAGCTGAGGCTATCACAGGAGTGACGTTATGGAAGAGAAGAGGCATAGACATTGACAATCAGGCCTCATAACATGTTTCGGATCACAAGTGCAGTATGTGGTGTAAGGCCAATAGCTTCTACTTTCACCAAGTAGCTTCTTTTCTCTTAATCACGGTCCCAAGATTGGCTATCTACTATGCTAAGTATGTAATTTGCAGGTAACGACTAACCACGGCGTTTCATTTTGAGCTCATGTTAAAGGGAAAACAATAACCCATTTTTGAAGCCAAGATCCTAAGATGACTTTAAAACACTAGAAAACATCCGAAAAGGCTTAAAACAACCTCTATTCTCCTAAAAACAGAAACAACAAAGTTTATTCGCAATAAGCAGAAAATATCAGGTCAAGAGTTGATATGAATATATTGTAACGCTACATGAGAGGTTGCATAACATAGAAAGGAGGAAAAATATTCATGTGGTTGACCCAAATAGAGGAGGATATGCTTATATTAGGACCTAAAACAGGGAGGACATCAAGTGTAAATGTAATGGCTTAATGCTAGTTCGAAAGAAGCATGAGGTCCTAATCATTCCCATGTCAATGGCACTTCCATTGGTCCTTTTTGGCTTTCTCATCAAGTGCCCTTAGGCAGTGAACATTTCGAAGCTAAATTTTGCAAGATCGTTGATCAGCTAATAACAAAGCGAGATTCTAAAAATAGTAGCCTAAGAAGTCTGATATCCATCACTGTCTCCCGTTCAAGATGTCACTATTGTCACTGATTTTGAGGCGGAGAGGGGAGGAGAAGGGAGGAGCTGACCTCTATCTGAGTGTCTATCGAAATACCGCGACTACCAAAGTAGGGTTCTTGTGCAGAAGATCTGTAGTAGCATTTCCAATTCCGAGCCCAAACTCAAAAGGATCAGAACCATTGAACTCCGAAGAAGCCGGAGCCCAAGAGGCATCATCATTGTTACTATATAATCCATCAAAGTTAGCTTCATGATCACCGTTAAACGATGAGTACGATGATGCACTTGCAATACCATTTCCACTCTTGCCGTATAAGCCTGCTCTAGATGCAAGATAGATGTCTCCACGATCATAACCGAGATTTCCGTTGCTGTAAAAAGAGTCGATCCCCATAGGTTGACTTGTACCAGAAGAGGAACCCCAGATGGCTTGAGGACTATCGAGAGACCTTGCTCCTATGTTCCCATTGAGGCTTGCAAGACCAATAGAGTCTTGAGAGTAAACAGCATTGTCATTGTTCCCTTTCCCCCACAAACTCCAGTATGTTGAATTAGAATTCAAACCATTACCGTCACTCATCCCATCATTATCGACATAGTTGTTGCGGAGATACGATGCATTTGATCCCCTTTCATGGCCAAAATTAGAAATGAAACTTCCGATATCTGCGTTCATTCTTGGCTCAGAGTTCAATGTTCCAAAAGCAGGCATCACAAATGAAGGAAACGCAGTTCGTGCAACTGAAACTGGACCAGGTCTATCATCCATCCTAACCCCATAACCTCCAGCAAAGCTCGGACTATAAGCACCGCCTCCGAGTAGGCTACTGATTCTTCCCATGCCAAAGTTGCTTCCATTGAAGGGACTCCGGATAGGACCTGGAGAGGATTCTTTAGGAACAGCTCGTTTCACCTCGACCATCTTGCCATTAAGCTCATGAAAGGTTTTAACCAATGCTCTTTCTACAGCATCTTCTGAATCAAAAGTGATAAAGCCGAAGCCTCTTGGCCTTTGAGTGTTGTGGTCATACATCACTACGACATCTGTGATCATTCCAAACTGATCAAAGTACCTTTTGAAGTCACTCTCCGTGATGGAGGCAGGCAAACCGCCTACAAAAATTTTTTTGGTTCGAACAGGACCTGGTGATCCATGAATGCTGCTATTGCTTTTGAAAGACATGTTTGAATCATCTCTAGGAACAGCTTTCTTCGCTTCGACCTGCATAGGGAAAGAACAGGAAGAGCCTGTATGTAAGTCATTCATGTCATGGCATTGTGAAGAAAGAATTAAGTATCTTTCCAATAATCATATTTGCAAGCCAATAGATATAACAATGAGTAGATAGCACCAATATGCTCAAAAGCTTACGTTTTTGGTATAAAAGTTCAAGAAAATCCACACCAGGAGTTGAACAACCATTAGTTGAAACAACAAAACCAAAATCGAAGTTTCCTACTGAGATTTTTCAGTCTCTCCCACCAAGCATTGCTCACATTGCCTTGAACATAATAATAAAATCACTTTTAAGCGTGATCAGCTACATGATTACAGCGATTTTGCTTTTCTGGAAAGAGCTCATCCAAAGAAATCATTCTAAGTTCATAAATAGTTTAACCTGATCGAGCTTGTATCACTACCTACATGGCATCTAGCTCGAATCAGATGAAGCATTTCTACATGACTCAAGCAAGGGATTCCAGTGATTTCAACTTTGATGACCAGAGATCATCTACAATTTAATCAGCTGCACAATCGTGCCTGTTACCCACTGCACGCTACCTCGAGTACTATATAAGCAAAACTAGATTACTTGTCACACAATCGAAAACAAAGCACAATCAAATTATACGAAGAACATTTTTGGGAATCCAATTGTAAGCCTTTTAAGTGTGCTTCCTACTCGAAACAGCGTCTGACAGACAACATCCAACCTTAGGCAATTATAAATGCCAAATGTTCCAAGCATAAGAAGAGTCGGTCTCAACTAAATTTAGCAAGATATGCGCATTGAGACCAATCTATGGAGCAGAAACTCACTGTTCTACCATCAAGCATATGCTTTTGGTTAACAACTCTTTCAGCAACAGCCGGATCAGCAAAGATAACGAATCCAAAACCACGAGCACGGCCAGTGGTCCGATCCTTCATGATAACAGCTTCCACGACCTCTCCAAAGTTCTGGAAATAGTCCCTAAGACGATCCTCATTCGTGTCCCACGAAATCCCACCAATGAAAAGCTTCCCTGGCTCCATCCCCTATCTATCTGCATAAACATCATTTGCCCATCATCTAATTCGCTCTTATACATGGAACCGTAACTTTGGAACTCATCAACAGATGTAGAAGGATCAAATGCAATCCAACCAAATTTCAAAAGCAAAACACTTCTACATTTGCTTGAAAGCACATAATCTTCCTATACAGAAAATCATCTCCTAATCTGCTCGAATCGAATCGGCCGACAAATTTAATATCCCAATCAAAATCAAAACAAATGGGCAACCTCAAAATCAATCAAGTCCATCAATTTCCCTCACATTTCATTGATTCAGCAATCAAACAACAAAAGGGTGTCCTTAGATCAATCCGAAACCGTCAGATCTCAAATGGGTCAGACACAGATCAATGATCAACAATCCCACAACGAAAAAAAAGCAACTATAAACCAATCAAATCAACAAAACCCATCAAAATTCACCAAAAAGTTAATCACTTGCAAGCACAAAAACATCAATTTAGACAATATATACCGATTTCGAGACAACCCCGATGAAAATTTGAGAGATTTCAAGATCTGAGAGGAGGCATAACAAGAGAGGCAATCCCCCTTTTCCCTCTTTATTCCTCCCCTCACTTTTTTTTGAAATGAAAATGGGATTTTTGAGTTTGAGACTGAGATGCAGAATTGATTGATTGAATGTATATGAATCTAAATATAACTAAAATGGGGATGAAGAAAGAGTGATGTGAGAGAGAAAGGGGAGGAAGAAGAAGAAGAGGTAGCTTTGGCTATCCTCTTCATGTAGAAGAGGAGAAGAAGAAAGATGGTGACTTCAATGGTTTTTCCTGTGTTTCTTATTTTTAAAAAATTGAATTTCAAACCTATGACCTCTTTTTTTATTGATTTTTATTTTTTAATATGTTCTCTCCTTTATCTACATATTTTTCTCAAAGGGTGATGAAAGATTTTAGACAAATTTGAAATCTTATGTAGGTAAGGAATGTAACATTTTGTTTAGCTGTTCAGAGTTGTGGTGTTAAAAAAATTGTCTAGCTCTATGGCATAACTAGTGTGAATTGTGAAGTGTGAACAAGTTACATGTGTGGATATCATCTTCAATTATCACGCATTTTGTCAAGAGTAATAGTCTTGCTGGTTATTTTAAACATTTTGATTACGGACTCTAATTGTATACCCTTGTTGATTGACTCTACACTTTTTTTTTTTTTTTTTTTTTTTTTTTTTTTTTGTTGTTGTTGTTGTTGATAAGGGACTCTACACGATGTTAAATTGTAAAGGAAAGGGTTAAAAGAAATAATAATAAGAAAAAAATAAATTTATGTCAT
>LIEC01011869.1:86671-104059 GCA_001925005.1 Drosera capensis
GTTAAAATCTAATCATTAAAATTAAAACCCAAAAATAAATGGTTTATATTATAATATAGATAATGTAATCTCAATCATTCAATGATTTTGTTTGAACTTCATTATTAAATTTTAATTAAAACACATATATATGATATCATCAAATGAAATTAGATTAATAATAAATTGATTCGCTTTTGAAACATAAAATCATAAAAAAAACAATAAAAACAGTCTCCCTCATCACTTTTTCCTCCCAACCTCACATCTTATACTTGAATGTCTTTTTTTTTTTTTCATGTATCATGATATCCACCAAGCCCATAATAATATTGATATTAGTAGTCTCTTCTTCAGTATAGGTAACGACGAAGCCTGATATATTCTATCTAGCTAAACCAACCAATTCATGGTACAAAGATATCGGTAATAAAGATCTTTATGGAACTTATTTGTACAAAACGAATGGTATCATTAAAACAAATTGCATATAGATAAACATATAAATGTATATGTACATGTACATGCCGTCTTTTGTGTGTGCGGCGGGGCACATTATAGTCATATAAACCTATGAACTTTCTGCCCACTCTCAAGGTAGATACATATGAGGAGTACCAGTTTTAGGGTGGTGGATTGTAACTTTGAAGGCAATATTTTCTGCCGAAATTTATATGGTAGGTAGGCTATCTGGCTAGTGTCTACACTAATATGTTTTCTTGCATTTGAGGTAAGTCGTTTTTTGTGTCTGACTTTCATATGTCTGATTTTCATAATCTCGTCAAATATTTGATATTTTTATCTAATTTATTTTAAATTAAAATTATAATTGATTTGTCTATCATGTTGACCGTATGACATAATTGTACATGATTTTTTTATTTATCATTTATAATTGTATATGAGTTTCAGTATTAATAGTCCTCAAGCTCCAGAACTTGTATACAAACTGAACGTCATGTCATCTAGATCATGACTTTGGTACAATAAGATAGATTCTGATTTAATCGAAGGACTCATAAAAGATTCTGATTTAAGTATGAAATTAAGGACTCATAAATAGATAAATAAAAGAAACACATCAATTAAACAAATGAAACCTAGAAAGTGAAAGTGGATTGATTTTCCCGCTTCTGATTTTTTTTTTTTTTTGTTGTTGCAGTTGTTGCAACGTCACTCTCAAATTTCAGTTGCAAGAACGGATCTTGATCACGTAAAATAAAATTATAAGCACGGATCTTGATCACGTAAAATAAAATTATAAGCCAACTACCCATAAAAGAAAAGACAAGAAAATACGTATTTCCCATAAGCTAGAAAAAATGGTAGTAGTGAATTTTCTCCAGTAACTAGTGATAGCTACACAAATTTTCAGAATTTAAGTTGACAATAATACTGTATACTGACAAAGATAGTGTGACAATTTAGAAAGCATAGAAATATCATAATATATAGCAATACTAATTAAGTCAGATTTAATAATCCATTATATTATCTTCAAATATAGGATATAAGAATACAAGATAAACATAATATTACTTCTTTCCTAATCAATAGACATGCTCACAATCTTACGCCTTGAGACTTTAAAGTCCCGCATGCTTACATGAAATGTCGAATTCTTGATTACGTTTTCACAAAAATAATGAACACGAGTTTTGAATCATGAATCATTTAGTATTTCTATTTAATTTATTTCACAAGCCGGATTTCTGATTTGATGATTCCATTACTCTACTTGCATAATCTTCCAATATAAAGTTAAAATATGGTCAAGCAAAGAATCGATTCTTGCTAATCTCTCTCCAAAGGCTTATCACTTAAAGAAGATACCTGATTTTTAACACAGCGGATTAACCCTATATATGTTACAATGTCAAATATTTGATCACATTATTAAGGAGCAAAATTATTCATCACTTAGTCAATATTTGTTAACATGTTCAAGTACATAAGTTAAACTAAATAATACTAGCAGATTATATAATGTCATGATACATCCAAAACTATGTTTATATTCCAATGATGCAAAGATCCAGATTAAGAGGAAACTTTCAACACGGGGAGCAATGAGGAGGATGGAGCTAGCTAGCTCATGTTATTATGTAAGTTGACATGTCATTGTGCCAACATTTGATGATGGAGCAAGTGGTACATGTCTCATTACTCATATATGTTTAAACAAATGTTAGATAACAAAGACAACAGCATGCTTGTTTCCTTCTCATAGGGTGATCACTTGTCAACACCGCTATTTGGAACACCTCACAGGGTGTATGAAATTTGATAAATAAAAAATAATTAATCATAATTAATAAAAATCAATTTTAAATTTGATAATTAATCAGAAAACAAAAAAAATATGGGGGTGTATATCCATGACGTATTATGAGTTCCCCAATAATCTCATCAACCTCTTCATTATTTATTAATACTCTAATTAGTTCCTATAAATACTTTTTAAACTAATGAGTAACCAGCTAATTTGCTCCACTCTTGCACACGTGTGTTATCATAATTTTGGGTTATGATTCTTCTTTCAACTACTACTAACCAATCAAGATTATGGTAATCATTTAACCTCTCAAGAACTTCATGTTTTTATGTGGTGTACATTTCTAGAAATAAAGTGCATTATGGATGCACAAGGACCCGTTGAAGATAACTGTATGATTACACATCCAATTGTGTACACGTTGCCCAATTTGGCCCACTTTTGACTTGTGCATCACAAAACCAAAATGACAATAGCAAAGGAACTAGCAGGGAAAAGGGGAAAAAAACTTTATCCTCTGAAAGGCGTGGGATGATCCAAATGTTTAAATTTATAATCAATCATCTATCATCTATTTAAATTATTGATAAAATTAATTATTTAATAGTTTAATATTATAATTGATATAATATAAATATAATATCATGATCAATCCTCATTATTGGATCGTTATCAGTGTGTTTTTGTCTCACTCGCGCACACCTAAGAAACTTCCTAGGAGATCATTCATCCCATCATTACTCAACGTGAATTACATTTAACTACTAACGTGAATTACATTTAACTACTGAGTCATAAAGTGATGAGTTATAAAAAAAAAATGTGCATCTTTTTGGTATAGATAATATTATCAAATCATTTAAGTTTTTTCTTCGGATATTACATACATCGTCATCTTAAGAACGCAACGTTCTTGTCGCGACTGCAACCATGACACACAACCCTATAACCTTCCTTAGTTAGGTGTATGAACTGGAGCTCTTGTCCACATGTCAAGCACACGATCACAAGGTTGCTTTGATATCATTCTGTAACATTATGACCAATCCTCATTATCGGGTCGTCATCAAGAATCAATTTTCAGGTTCATCACTAATCTCTTGAATCAATTGTAATCCTTTTAGTGTGTTTTGACCTCAGTAACACACATCCTGAAAAACTTTTAGAAGATCATCCATCCAAACATTATTCCACGTTAAACACGTTTAATTACGGAGTTTTAAAATGATGAGTTATTGAAAAAAAATATATCTTATTAATATAAATAATACTATCAAACTATGTAAACTTTTCATTTGGATATTACAATAAGATTCACGATATTCTTGTATTTAAGGTAATCATTATAGTATTTCACAAGGGGCCCTATGGTATTGTTCCAAAACCAACATTTTCACATGATTATCGAAACCTTTTTGTCATATAATGGGAAGTGTGTGACAATGAAATGTTTGATCATATACTAAACACATAGATAGGCTATAATTTTTTTTTTTAAAAAAAACATAGATGGAGATGAATAGGGCAATAAAGTCACATGCAAATGGATGAGTATTGCGATAACCCAAACAAGGACTTCATATATTTCTATCTTGACAATGGATAACATTTAGCAATTTTATGTGTTCCAAAGTTGAAGATAGAAAGGGACTCTGATAGTTTATCTAATTGGTGCAATAAGGAATCCGAATCCGAACGACGACGTGTCAAGTTCTCGTTGGCTTAAGGGGCCACGTTAGAGATGTTAGATGAAAAGGTTAGACTAGCCAAGGAGAAATGTGTTCGCTTGAATGGATTCTATTGATTGTTGCGAATAGGAAGAGGCATTAGCATTTTCTTGATCGAGAAATCGACTTTATCGAAGGATCAATCTTGTGATATAATCGACAGAGAAACTAAGTTTATAGAAAAAATAAAAATGTTTTGTTTCAAATTGAATAAACAAGGACTCATAAAGTACCAATCTCACTAATCGGAATTGAACTATCAAAAATTTAAATAATTAGATTTCTTACTATATACTCTTATACATGTTCTCTGATGTCATTAGAACAAATCTAATGATGATAATTATATTTAACAAAGATAATTTATAATTTGACAATAAATAATATACATTTGTTATAATTTACAAATGTTATTCCAATATATTCATGTTATATCATGATATTTTTCATTGATGGATGGTTATTAAAAAATCACTTGTGTTTGGTTGAATTTATATTTTTTCTCTATTTTTGAAATTGCTCAATAACTAGTTGTGTTAAAATATAGTTTCACTAACAAATATAACATCAAGTTTGACAAAACTAAAATTTGACTAGTGAAAATCATGACCATTGGAACAAATATTGACAATTGCTATATTTTAATCATATTATCATTTTTAATATGTGCATTAGATTTGCTCTTATCAAACTTTGTAAATTAATTTAGTTGTCATCATATTAACTCATTCAGTTTCTATTAACTAAACTTGATTCGGATCAAATTGACATAAAATATAAAATATGACCTTAAATAACGACTAGACGTTGTGACAATGTTTTCCCGCTACCATCTTTTGTGTATCAAATCTACATCAACACTATCACACTAAACCCTAGACCATACTTTCCCCCTCCCCTCTCCCTCACTTCCATGGCGGCAACAGAGAGCAGCCACCGATCTCTGAATCCCACTTCTCATCCCCTTTGTTCATAGAACTCAACAATAAACTCAATTCCCTTTCATTTCAATCCCCACCCAGAATGAATTCACTCAATTTCATTCCACTCCATGTTTTTTCTTCCCATTTTGCTCCCAAATTCAAACCCCATTTGATCTCTATTCCCCAATTTCGTCTCTCTTTGTTCGAAAACCCTACTTTTTTCCATCTGGGTTGTTGGATTTTGGGTACAAAATCGTTGCTTTCTAGGGTTTGGATGCGGTTTTGTGGTTCACAGGCTGATGGGTTTAGGGGATCAAAGTGTGAGATTGATGGAGCAATGTTTGTTGGGAAGACGAACACGCTTCTTCGCCGAATGCAATCTGAAATGGGCAATGACAGGTTGAAGTTTTTATTTGGTGAATTGCATTGGGTTTGAATGAATTTGTGATATCATATGTAATGTAGTTGAAATGATGTGAAAGTTGATGACCAATTGGCAAGGAAAAGGGAAGTCTATTGGGATTAATTCGGTAGTTATCAGTTTCTCTGATCCTTCTTGTATTTCATATCTATTCGATAGTTTTGAGTTTCTCTAATCCTTTGGATATTGCATATCTATACACCCCCTCATGTAAATGCCTCGGTTGGCTTGAATCATGGGCAGTTGGGTCCACGACGTTTGGGCATGTTGTGTTGTGATACTATAGGTAGGGTTTCAAACGGGTAGCCCAAGAGGAGTTCAACACCCAACTGGGGTTGAGTAGGGTAGACATGTGAAATGTGAAATGAGCCCAACAACGCTTAACATAAAAGCGTAAACTAATAGATTATTTGATAGTTCAAACATATATTATATTCTTTTTTTCCTTCATGTTCAACGTGGTTAAACCTAACTCACCACATATCCTCAACACCATATTGTCATATCTCACCTCTTAGATTCCAGCTCACGATCAATTGACAGTAAGTGACGTAACTCATTCTTAGATTTCAACTCACGATTTTATGAGCTCTCTTTACTTGTTGGTTTTATTTTCGAAAGATTGAACAGGGAACAGTGATTTCTGGGTTTGATTAGGCACTGTTTTGTTAAGAGAGAATACTTTTTTAGTGTCCTGTGGTAGTTACTAGCTGAGGTTATTGCTTGACCCGATCTGTTGCATTTCTGGTTATGTTTGTCACATTTGGTAATTTCCAGTTTTGAGGCCGAGCACGGATAGCTTCTTTTCTTTGGATAAGAAGCTGAAGGATTTATGCTATGCTGGAAGCTTGAGAGAAGCAGGTCGATTACTAGCCGGAAGTGGGTTCACGGTGGAGTAGCAGACTTGCTCTCTTCTTTTACAAGAGTGCATACACAGGAAAGAGTACAAACTGGGAAGACGGCTTCACGTGCAAATGATCGTCATTGGATTTTCTCTTAGTGAGTACCTGAAGACTAAGCTGCTGATTTCGTATGCCAAGGCCGGGCTCTTGGTAACAGCTGGTGCTATGTTCAATAAACTGTCGATTAAAAGCTTGATATCGTGGAATGCAATGATTGGAGGCTATGTACAAAACGGATTTGAGGAAGTGGCTTTAACTCTTTATTGCCAAATGAGAGACAGTGGCTTGATTCCTGACCAATTTACGTTTGCTTCTGCATTCAGAGCCTGCAGTGCATCGGCATTGCTAGAGAAAGGGATACAAGCCCATGGCGTGATGATAAAATGCAATTTTGGGTCAAATGTCGTGG
The DNA here is from genome assembly GCA_001925005.1 of Drosera capensis. NCBI lineage: Eukaryota > Viridiplantae > Streptophyta > Magnoliopsida > Caryophyllales > Droseraceae > Drosera > Drosera capensis. The sequence continues at coordinate 93,308 of LIEC01011869.1, forward strand.
TTCACAGTGCGCTGATGGACATGTACTTCAAGTGCAGCTGTCCTTTTGACGGTCGTCGGGTCTTTAGTAAGCTGTTAGATAGAAATGTGATAATATGGAGTGCTTTGATATCGGGATATGGATATTACAGTAAGGTTAAAGAACTCTTCGAACTATTCCATGCGATGATGGACGAGGGTTTCAATCCCAACACCATAACTTTCTTGGCTGTCCTATCCGCTTGTAGTCATGTAGGGTTAGTCAATGAGGGATGGAAGTATTTCTCCTCAATGGAAAGCGTCTATGGAATTCAACCTAAGGCGAAGCACTATGCGGCAATGGTTGATCTTTTGGGACGTGCGGGCAGGTTACACGAGGCTTATGAATTCGTAGTGACCTCGACTTGTAAGAATCACCCTGCTGTCTGGGGCGCCTTACTTGGTGCTTGTAGGATTCATGGGAATGTCGACCTCGTGCAATGCTCTGCAAAGTTGTTCTTGGAGTTGGAACCCAACAATGCAGGAAAGTTTGTAGTCTTGTCGAACTGTTATGCGACACATGGATTGTGGAAAAACGTTGCGGAAATTAGGGGACTGATGAGGGGCTCTAGAATGAGAAAGGATCCTGGATATAGTCGGATCGAGATTCAAAATGAAGTTCATGTCTTCTTCATGAAGGATAACACTCACAGCGAAGCTGAGAAAACATATGAAGTTCTGATGGAGATGATCAGCATAGCGGATGCTAATTGTGCTCTTGAAACTAATATCGATTAGAACAATCCATTAGAGTTTCCCTTTGACCTTTTGCCGGTTAACTTTCCGGGAAGATTGTTGTGAAATATGTGGACTTTCTTGGTCAAAACATAATATGGGAATAGTAAGACAGGCTTTGCGTTCAGATGAACAGTCAAGTTTCATAGGGCTTTTTTATCCCGGTGCTGGTAGTCAGCATCTTCACAGACATGTCTATTTGACCGAACCTCTTTATGTTATTTTGGAGGAAATTGTTGCCATTCATGTGGCCTGTAAAGCGCCTTTATAAGGATTAAAGGAACTGCCTTGAAGAAGACCATAAGCTTGTCTACAATGTCTTCTTCAGAGGGTTAGGGCATAAGCAAATCGTCTCTTAGTCTAGTAGAAGCTGCGTCAGAGTGCAGTGTTGGAGAAAGAATGCTTTGCTTGACCTATTTGAGGTATTTATCGCGATGCCACAATTTTTATTTTTATTTTAAAAGCATCGTGATGTCACAACTTATAACACTATGATCAAATATTGCATCAGAACGGGCACGTTTTCTTATGCGTGTTTGCTCCTTTGCAGAGGAATAATTGATTACTTTTAGCCGCCTAACATTACTGGGCATTGTTTGGGTAAAGAACCCTGTTACAGAGTCTCGACTCTCGGCAGAAATCTTCGAGGAAGATAAATATTTCATGGTTAATTTGTGCTTCGTTAATGTTTAAACATGCTGATTCACGATATGCTGTGACAGTTACCTATTTTATTTTATTTTTAATTTATTTTCTGTTTTCGGACGAACAGTTCTGTTGCTTGCCATAGCTTCATGTGTACTCGTCGAAACCTGTTTTTACTGACCTTCCTATGCTTGCAGATCCCCAGATGAATGCTATACTTGCAGATCACAGAAGAACACTAGTAGATAAGAACCATACATGTTGAGGTGCCATCCTTCAGTTTTCCGCATCATTCCAAGTGATTCTTATGTGAATAAGGACACAAATTGAAAACGCCTAGACGGGTACTACGCCTCAGTGAATCCAAGTGATTCTTATGTCTATTCACTATTTCAAGCAAGAAAGACGCATCGACAATTAGTCAGGTTGAGTTACTATTGCTGGACATGAGGACGGGCTGATTGCCTTTTCGGTTTCGTCTATGTAATCTCCATCCAGTCGAGCTTCCAGGATCAGGGTCCTCCAACAATGTGTTCAGGTCGACGAACATAGATGTATGGTTTAGCTGTAGTCCTATCAATCGCAGAATGCTCTTGGTCCTCGATGTCGTTTGCACTCTGCTGTTCGAGTGCACCGAATATTTTGCCCATGCTGGGTTGCCATTCTAACCAGAAGGTAAAAGTTGCTGGAGTCGCCGGTTCAAAAATGGCTTAGGCAGCAAAATGCAGTTCTGGCATCGTAAAGAAAGAAATCGATTTAACATATTCAGATTTTGTCTGGAAAATGATAGTACTGATTACTAAGATGAATCTGTAAACAGAGATCTGTGACTCCATCCGCTATGGACTCTATGGTTGCTGTCTTTAAACTGTGAAATCAAAGCACTGCCCTGGATTAGTACTTCCTATCGGGAAAAATCACTCAAATCCAAATGATCTCAATCCAAAAAGTTGTTAATCTATCACAAGGACAAGAATATTAACATTATCAAGCACAACTGCGAAGCAAAATTCTGCAGTGCACCTTTGCTGAACTATAATTAGAGACCTGAACAAGCTAAACATGTTCCTGGACTAAACATTTTCAGGCACTATTTTGCTGAGCCCTTGATACTTCTTCAACCCTTTTGTTCTCATCACTCTCCTGACTTCCTCGACGCCCACCCAATCATCCGATTCAGCGAAAACCATGCTCAACAATGCATAATTCGCGGCATTGTCAGGTTCCTGTTTTACAAGTTGAGATGCCAACCTTTCAGCGACGTCTAACCTCCTGTGCTCCTTGCAAGCAGATACCAATGAGCTCCAAGCATTAACATTTGGTTCCATTGGCATCTGCCTCAGGAGATTGCAAGCTTCCTCTAGCTTCCCTGCTCGTCCGAGTAGATTTATCTGACAAGCGTAGTGTTCTACACCTAATGAAATCTTGCGTCCATGGACTGCTTCGTAGAAAATTCTTTGCCCTTCTTTGACGAGGCCAGCATGGACACAAGCTGAGAGGGCAGAAAGCAAGGCAATTGAGTCGGCTTCCACCCCGCTTTCCTTCATTTTATGGAAGAGCTGAAGAGCTTCCTTTCCATGGCCACTGATGCCATAGGCGTTGATGAGCGAGTTCCATGAGAATATATCTCGGAACTCGAGTTCTTCGAATATTTGCCTCGAGTTGGGGAGAAAACCACACTTTGCGTACATGTTTATCGTAGCGTTTCCTACAGAAATATTGGAAAACAAGCCAGATATGAGAGCATAACAGTGGATTGCTTCTCCGATTGATATATCAGGTTCGCTCGCAGAACCAGAAAGCATCTCCAAGACAATGACATGGTTTGGCTTTGTACCCTCTGATTGCATACGGTTGAAATGTCTCATTGCCTCAACGAGATTCCCACACCGAGAAAAGCCACCAATAATCGAACCCCACATAACAATATCTCGCTGTAACGATCTTTCAGTGATCATGATGGCAGAAGATGATGCTTCCTGGAACTGGCTATAGGCATGAACGAGTGCTGATGAGAAACTGAGCTCCGACTCAAAACATAAGCGAAAAGCGTGCCCGTGGATTTCCTTCACATGCTTAGTCATTCCAAGTTTAGCACAAGCTGGAATGAGCGAGATCAGCGTCACTCTATTCCCCGTCACCCCTTCGGCCTGCATTGCTCGAAAGCAATCAACAGCCATCCCATACTCCTCATTCGCAGCACATCCATCAATCATCGCGGTCCATGGCACCTCGCTCCTAACCCTCATTTCCTCAAGAACACAAAACGCCGACCTAGGATTGCCACACTTCATATAGAAATCCACCATCGCGGTACCCAAAAACTCCGACTCCAACACCATCCCAAGCACAACACTCAATCCATGAATCTCCCTCCCCATTCTCACCTCGCCTGCCTTGCAACAAACTCTAACAACACTCGCAACAACCTCCGGCTTCAACCCGTACCCAGCAACCCACATTCCCCTAAACAACCCCAATGCCTCGTCGAACCTCCCGTTCCCGATCTCTCCCATTATCATCGTATTCCACGCGACATCATCTCTCAAAGACATTTCGTCAAACACTTTCCGTGCATCGATGATCTCGGCAAATTTAGCATACATCGAGACGAGCGAATTGGAGACGACGACGTCGGACCCAATGGCGTTCTTGATTGCATAGCAATGGAGTTGGGTTCCGACATGGCGGGAATTCGAGAGATGAGAGGCTTTAATCAGTGAAGGGAGGATTGGAACAAGTGATTGATGAGTGAAAGAAGAGGAGTTTAAAAGATGTTTGGTGAAGGAGAATGCTTCTTGGTGGTGGTGTTTGTTGATTAGTTGTATGATTTTGGTGGGAAAGTTTGAGCTTGTGCTGATTTGGATCATCAATTGAGTTTGGTGAGTGAGGAACTTGTTAGCAGTTATACTGAACTGAAATGACTGCTTCGGGCGAAGTGTTCATTTCTGGATTAATGGGAAAGGATCATAAAGAAAGACACTCGAACTTGGCTAAGCTGAATGAACTGTACGTCAATGCGTGTCGTGAGATGGAGACTTTGATTTGTTCTTCGCATAGATCTGAACAGAACCATAAACTTCTTAAACTTAATCGTCCGATGATTCGAGCTACAGATTTGGCTTCAGTATATATATGGTCGAGCTTACCCCCTTGAACTTGATACTTTACACAGCCGTCGTCTTTCTAGTCAGAGCTCCCTGGACAGCTGCCGGAGTGTTCCTCTCCCGTGGATGAACAAAACCGGCATGCTGGCTAAGGCGCAATGCTTGCCGAGACAAAAATGGTAAGTTAATCCCACGAAAACATCATATAAGCAATAAGAGCTATAAGAAGCTTTCACTCAACCCTCGACTACAATTGCCTTGTCTTTTCTAGTTAGTTACATAGAATTCGGCCTACTACAAGATAAAATTCCGCGAAGGGATACGATTACAGGCAAGGCATAGGAGGACATATACAATAACGAAGATAAGCGAGGCTCGACTACATCCATCTCATCTCCGCATAGGGTTGAGAAAGCAGAGATGATCAAAATTTACACAATGAAGCTGCCAAGAATTCACGTCACCTGAGCATTCACCTCCAAGCCGACGTGGTACACAACTGCCTATTCTTCCAGCCAAGGAAGAGTGCGCCATCCAGTTCACTGATCCTATAGTTTGTATGATACTTGCTGATCATATTCCATTCTGCATTCTTCACCATGGAGCTCAATGCGCATTGGTTGAATCCGGCCATCTGAAGCCTAAGCTTCCATTTCCCCAAAAGCTCATGTCTTTCTACCCTTTCCTCATCCTCACAGGCAATCATGTTCACTATGTCACGTGCAAGACAGTGCTGCTCGGCGTTTATCCTCTGCCTGTCATCCCTAGGTAGGGCTACGTCGATTGACTCGAACATCGCCGTGTAGTAGTCCAGCGTTTCATTGAACCTGTTCAGGAACGGGGAGGTGTTGGTATTTGATTCCTGCTCCACAAGCACGACGACCTTCGGGCCTATGCTTTTCACTAGCCTAAGCAGCCTGTCCCGGTGATTGTGCGTGCTCACGCTCTCATCGGGCATGTGGTGCAACATGTAAGGAAAGTTTACAGCCACGGCCTCACCCGGACGCAATCCAAGATTATCTCTGTTTACCTCACAACCTGACATTGCAGCAGCATGGAATTCGAACGGGACGCCACATGATCGAGCCTTACTGGTGAGCCACTCCCCGATAATCTGAAGGTCACCCCCGCGGGCATATGCTGAGTTATCGTCATCCACACCAGTGACGCGGATGTAGGGGGCACCACCAGGCCGCTGTGCTAGGGACTCTATAAGAGACATCCATTGGCTACCCATCGCGATCTGAAAATCGATAATGTGGATCCTTCCCTCATTCACCATTGCCTCCTGGATGATTACATGAGACGACTGATAGGCGAAGTTGTAGTAGGGGCAGATCGTGGTTAGGATATGCATGTAGGACAGGAGCTCTTTTCCGCTAGGTCGTTCGCACCTCAACTTCTTGTGAATGATATGACCGGAGGACTCAAGCCTCGCTCTGAGTCCTTCCAACATATAGGCTGCAAGCCTTTCAATAGGAGACCCTGAGACCGACACCATTTCCCCCAATACATCCATCAAATATCCTGCAGTAGATACGTCCTTATCCGACACTGCTCGAGCACACCAAAAGAGAACTTCCTTCACGTCCTTCCTAGAAACCATCTCCATCAACCGGGTTTCATTCACCGCAAGCCCAACTTCATTGAGTACTTCAGAATGAAAAGAGCAAAAGTTGCCGGTGTCCGCCATATCAGAGTCATTCCCAAGCAAGGCTATTTCGAGCTCCTTCATTATGCTGCTTAGATCATAGTTATCGATCACACCGGATGATCCGCTTACAGGAGAACCATACGCGATATCAGAAGACAGATTTGGGTCAGAGAAATATGAGTTCGAGCCCTGTGGAGAAAAGCTACTTCTGGTTGACGTGCTGCTGACAGCGGATGGAGAATCATACATAACAAACTCAGCAGATTCCGGGAATGACTCCAATGTGAAGAATTGCTTGGAGATGGCTTGAATGGCCATATTGGAGACCTGGCTGTTATCAGGGGAACTGGTGTCGCTTACGATCTGTTTGGATGACCAGTACGGTGATGCCTCTGCGACCGGTTTCTGGTACAGCTTGTGCACCTTGCCTTGGCTTCCTTGTGATGTTTGCATAAGCAGCTATTCGATGTAGAGAAGAGACATACTCTTATATAAGAACCAAACTACGCTTCTCCTTCGGAACAATAGATCTTCTGCAGAATAACAATCACACCATATGTTAACACATTGTCACAGCACATAAGTTTGTAGACAATCAGTATGCAAACTAAACAAGAGATCAAGATTTCGCATATTTCAGAAGGTTAATCTACGGATACTATAACCCTTTGTATCTGGAGTCTAACATGTAACCAACGACACCATTCATTCGAATCCAAAACACCTGACCACTCAGTAAGACAAATGAAGAACTTAACCGACATTTCTGGCAAACAAATACAAGAACATTGCAGGTGAAGCTAACATTGAAAAACCTTATAGAAGGCGCGACGATGTAATTAAACCCAAAAGCTACGCCAAGAAAGATATTCAAGCGTGTGAGTCCCGTATACCACAAGGTAGCCAAAAGTCAAGGGCACCAATCGATCATAGTTTCTAGTTCCTGTATGTTGTGTCTCATTCAGTATACTCCAGTATATAAACATACAGTTCCAACTAAATGGTGTCATCGTCAGGGAGCACTCGTTATTACTTCATTAAACGCGCCAGCGGCGCAATTATACACAGAAAGCGAAACAAGACCGACAAAACATACATACACAGCATCAAGCATCAAGCATCAAGCATCCAGCATCCGCCACAACACAACAACGCGAAAAGCAAAAGGGTAACAAAGAGGAAAAAGACCTTCATAAACCACATACAAAGACACGAATAAATGCTCATGGTGGTCCAAATAGGAATGAAAACCACGTATAAAAACGTGTAAATTGAACAGTTTTGTGTTGAAAAGTCAGTTTTAGATGTAAAAGTTCATCCCATCTTTGATGATAAGCATTTAAGATAACATTGAATAATAACTTATGATCATCAAAAGGTAATGATTCATGAACCCAAATGTAGATTATAATCATGGAAACTAAATTTGATGAGAACCATTGAACACATCATTGAATAACTTATGATTATTGAAACTAATGATTGATGAACCAAATGAATCATGATCACTAAAAAAAATCCTGATAAAAATCACTAATCATAGGAACACCGTATCAAAGGCTCTCGCTCACAGCGAGATCCATTAGAGATTCTGAATTCATATTTAGCACGCAGAGACGACCTCTAAGGGTGTTAAATAATCGTTTACTGAACTGAAACCGACATCCGACCCGACATCCGAGCCCGTGAGGGTCAATCTTATCCTCCAAACAAGAAATACCAGTACTAATCCACCCAAAACTTACATGACAAAGACAACAAGAACAGAAATCATCAAATTGAACCAGACTTGAGTCTATGACTCAGTTTCCAAAAGGGTAATCACCTTGAGGAACATATCATCAAAACACATGTACCCAAACTTATGTGCAAACAAGAACAATTCACCAAATTCAACATCATAGATATTGGATTTCCTATCAATTCTCATCAAATCACACTTTTTTATTTGCTCATACTACTTTCACCCATCAACAATTTCTCCATAATACATGTCGATAAAAATCAAACACCAAAAGTAGATCATTGAACAAAAAGGTCATGGTCAAATCATACCCAAAAAGAATCAAACATCTCGGTCAACGGTGTCATAATTTCACCACAAACCCATCACAAAAATTTAAACGAAAATCAGAAAGACACTGGAAACCAACATCCAAAACAAACCCATAAACCCTAGTTCCCAATTTCCCCCAAAAAACATCAAAGCATGAAGCTTTACACCAAAAAATCAATACCCAATTCAAATTCTCACTACACCACCGTCAAATTAGGGGTTTTGGGATCTCAAAAAGAAAAATCAAAGAGTAAATTCAAGTGGGTATTTCACATACCTGTTGATTTTGTGATTTTGATGATGAAAGTGATATGAGCCTGAGAGGAATTTGGAGAGGAGAAGACTGCAAATGGGTGAGGAGAAAGAAGACTGCTTCCCTGGATTCAACCAATGGGCTCAGTGGTTGTTGTTGTAATGAAAATGGTTTATAAGGATGAAAGAAATGCGCTTGTGTGTTTGGTGAAATTACGGTATTGACCTTGGGGAAATGCCCTTGTTTGTTCCCTTTTCGGTCAAGGTAAATTGTGAGTGCTACTTTAGAAGGGGTAGCTGTTAACCAACTTCATCCACCATACTCATTCCGTTTCACATAAAACTATCAGATGATCATCCTTTTTTTTTTTTTTTTTCATTCATGAATCTTATTGTGATCAAAAAATATTTTTTAATTTAATTTCACAAATATTCAACTAACACATAAATTTTTATATTAAATACTAAACATATATCAAAATTTTGATAAAACATGTAATAATATAAATAGATTATAAGTCTTTTTTTTATTGATTTTAGAAATACATCTTATATTTCTACAAAATCAAATAAATATCTATATTATAAAACAGAGAAGGAGTACTTATCAAACTCATGCTAACTGGGTTTATGCATGCAGTCGCTTGAAAATTCGCTTGACTATTTGTCATAATTTAATGTGATTTTTAGATTTTTTTTTTTTCAGATGAATGGATGTTAAGAAACGTCTTAAAATGACCATAAAAGGAATTTGTTGCCTAGAATTAATGATTAGACGGCTATAAGATCTTTCTTTATCATTTTTGAGATCATGCGTTGTTCACTTAAATTTGATTGCTAAAAAATCATGATATAGTTTAATTTCAACTGGACTTAAATTTTGGAACTTGCAAGCTTGAGATGGTGAAAATATTTGAACGGACTTTCGAGCATGAAATTCGAGTGGACTAACAAACTTACAACAGTTACAAATAGTAAAAAAAAAGAGCTTACAGACCAAAAAATTAAAGGCATTAAACCCTAATCGTACCTAAATTAAAGAGGGGAATGGGTTAGAGCACATCAAAATTTCTCGCATAACCAACCATAAAAATGGCTTATAGGAGCTGGATGGATCAAAACATAATGAAGTAGGTGAATCTCTTAAACCTTGAACGTATATAATGTGACCGATAAAGACGCTAACATTAAAAGATCGTGACATCCACCAACGTTTAGCATCTACGCAACTAAACATCAAACAAAGTAAGTTAACATGAAAACGACACAAATTATAAAAGAGCTGAGCACATAATTTCAGGTTAAGCAATCTTATAAAAATAAAAGATTTTATTCCACATACTCCATCATTATTATTTAATGATCCTTTAAATTTAAAAATCATGCCGTCTGTCCCGTACAAACTTTTGGTTATCATGTAATCCCTCAGTCTATAAAAAAATAACAATCACACGTAATTTCATAAATTTTATCCTTATTGTTACGATATCAAATGATTATTTTTTCGATTTAGAGTTAAAATTTACAACATATATTATAATTACTATTTAATATGATTTTATAACAAATGATGTTAGATTGTCTTAAGTAAACTTTAAGATATCTACGCTTGTGTTAAATTTTCTGATGCCTATAAGGTGAGATTTTCATGTCCAAAAAACTGCCGCAAAGAGAAGGGGAAAAAAAAAGGCTGAGATTGTAGTCAGAAACCGGCGAAACAGCACGGCGGCGCCTGTGACTGACGTTGATCATGGAGAATGACCAAAATGCCCTTGATGATTTGTTGAATGGAGACAAGAAGAAGCTTCGACTAGGACACGTGGGGACTTTCGTCTATCATTACATCCCCGCCCCCCGCAGGAGAGTGAATTGACCGCGTTGGTTGACCGAAATCCAATATTCAGTCCTTTAAGGCAGTCTTAAATCTGGATTCATGATAAAGATTAAGATTAAGATCAAGATAGGATGTAAGCAGGATCAACCCCTGCTACCGATAACATAGAAATTGCTTTCTAAAGTTTCTAAAATGAAGTCATAGGATCACAATCTAAAACCATAGATTCTAAATATGCAATTATTTAGGAAAAAAATTTTATTTTTCTATTCAAAGGTGATTCTAAATATAACGTTTATAACTCTATTTATAGAGGATGTTAGGAAATTATTTCATATTAAAGAACTTTTCGATACAATGAATATTTTATAACGAAGAAAAGACTTATACAATTATAGACGTTATCGATTTTGTTCTTATTTACTTTGTGTTTTTTATACACAATATTATTC
>LIEC01011869.1:104186-169157 GCA_001925005.1 Drosera capensis
TATATTATATTATATTATATTATATTATATTATATTATATTATATTATATTATATTATATTATATTATAACAAAAACGACAATTGTGGCAAAAAAAAATGACATTAACAAACATTTTATTTAGGATGGTTAGAATGATATTGTTAGGAATCTATAAACAAAAGAGTAACTGTTTTGTTCGTAGTCTTAAATTTCGATCCGATATGCTTTAAAAAAAAAACAGTAATTCTCATTTGGCAGATGGTTATAATAAAATTGTTACCGTTCTATCATATAACAAAATAATAATGTAAATGGCTATGCATATGCTTACATCAAAATATATCACATATATTTACTTTTTGTAATTTACATCCCCCCAGCTTATTTAGAGTATAAGTTTGTAATGTCTATCGACTTTTCTATAGAAAAATTCCCCCACGTTTCATAAATGTTATAAACTAGCTAGTGGATATTATGATACAATTAAGTAGATCGAAACGAAAGTAGTTGAATCTTCTGACACGTAAAATATATTTACACTTTCCTGTCGCTGGGGACAATTATGTACTGTAATTACCATGTGCGTTGATGATACTAACACTGCGTTGATCGAAATGTCTAGTAGTAGTATGATATGTTTCCACACGTGAATATGTACGAATCATTTTTTAATCATAGCGCAATTATCAATTTATTTTACGTACCATGAACAACAACTTTCAAGATCAAAAGATGATTCTGAAGCTGCATAGTTATAATGATCACGTGCTAAGATTGTTCTAATTTGCACTGAACTTGCTTAGCTATAATTAGTGGTTAGACCATTATAGAGTGTATATGTTGCACGTAATCATGTCTTGTATAGTACTTTATCTAAAGGTTATTGGGTTAGAGGAAATATGTACTACAAAGCAAAGATAAAGATAATTACTATTCCCATCCTTCCAATTTAATTATAATAAATATATATTATGTATTATTATATATGTATAAATATATATTTCATTTTCATATCAAGTTATATTTGATTGTTTCGTAATATATATTAGATAGAAATACATAATTTATATAATCATTAATATTTGATCGTTATTGCGCGCGTATCAAACTTTATATTGACACACATATAAAATTAAATGATTATAATTAAATTGGGATGGAGAGAATATAACTTTAGTTGAAATACGCAAGTTATATAATCATTAATATTTCACGATAAATTAATAAAAAACTATATTTGATCAACAACGTCATTGTGCGCGTATAAACTTCATATCGACACACACATAAAATTAAATGATTATAATTAAATTGAGATAGATGGAACTTTAGTTGATGTTGGAAGGTGGAAGAAATTTGGCAAGAAAAAATTAGTTAAAGCAAATAAAAGGCAAAAAATTATGCATTTGTTATTTGTTGTAGAGCATCTGCAAACAGAAGCACGACAAGGTGCATATATTATCGTGTCATTCATCATCATAATCAAGGAAGTGGCCTTTCTCTTTTCAAGTCGTTAGATTTTTAGCTATCCCATCCGTCCCGAGATATGAAGAGTTGTAAATTTATTTTTGTATGAAATTATTGAAAATTTTGACGATGAAAAAAATATATTTTAATATTAATGAGATTTATTATATTTTATAACTAAATAAGGAGAATGAAATCATTTCGGATAATGATTATTTTGATATCTTAGGATAAAAGCTTTATCTGATAAAGTGTTTTCTATATTCTAGGTCAAATCCAATAGATAAACTAATGCTGTCAATATTTTAGAATAGAGGGAGTAATATAAAGTTGATCAGCATGGTTAAAGGGTTATGAAGTTTCGTTAAAATTAATTACTATGCATGATGTTTTCGTTTGGCTTATAGCCTAAACTCGAGCCATATATTAGTAATCCACTTGTGAGGATGTATGATATAAAACGTTATGCATTTGGATTTGGTAATAGTTTTAAACCATAGTCAAGCTAGCTACTATAGTATATATCCTTTCGTAAATCATGTTCTCAACGCGGTTATAACTTGACTATATATCCTTTTTCTTTGTTGAAGTTATCCTCTTCTCCGTGCTAGAATGAACTTGTCGTCCTAGACTCCTCTTGTAATTTCTAAGAGATGTAACGGAACCGTCATCTTATTTCAAAGAACTAATTGTCGCCAATATTAGGAACATAAATTCGTTACGCGAGAACATAAATGTAAAGATGCCTATGGATTGTTGTGTTATCTGGACCATTTGGTCTAATTAGACGACTTCCACTCGAACTTGTCTGCAATTACATTTTACGTGTTACCATATCGAACGACTCCTACTTAATTAAACCTCGTAGAATAGCATAGTAGCCATAAAAGTGTATGTAATATCGCGTTCAAGTCTAACCCTAGTCATAAACACATCTAAACTCATAGAATCGCAAGCCGAGTAATTTGTCGATGATACCAGTTCGAAGAATCCAATATGACTCGGACATTTTAACAAGGAAGCTTGACTCTTCTTCTTTTGAAACATTATTGTGAAATTTTATGACGGTTCATTGGTTCGGAGACATGATTTTATTATTGTTTAAAAAGAGAATGTAAATCTTAAAATACATGTTGATAATACAAAATACTATCAAATCATTGCAAATAAAATAAACGAGAACGATAGAGTATGTTATTACTCCCTCATTCCCATAAAACATACAACTTTTGTCTCTTTGAGTTATCTCAAAATATTTATAACGTTTTCTATTTTGAAAATTTTATTTAAAAAGATACACAGATAAATTACGATACAATATTAAAAATAAATATCCCCTATAAATTACAACATTTTCAACAATGACAACTATTTGATGCTTGAAAGTCTAAAATACCCCCGTTTTATATTACGTCATCTTCATTATCATTGTTTTTTTTTCCTCTCCATTCACTCACATTATATACTCCACACTCGCAAGGACAAAAGTATGATAATACATAAAGTCAACACGTATATTAATAAGAGATTTTTACAAATAAGTAGTTGAAAGCTTTGGTATGTATAAAAACACCAACCCAAATCATCATATTTATGAAAAATTCACCCAAATTATATGATATTTATAGAATAACGTTTGTCGTCTTTTTCTCCCATCAAAACTAATAATTCTTTATTATTTTTTTATGATTTTTACAAATGAACAGTTATTAAAAATCAACACACATTTAAATCATGTTGGGATGGAATGAATATTTTTCTTTCACTAAATTTTACAAAAAATTAATATATATATAAATTTTCGTATTCGAATAATTGTGTTTAAAATTATGGAATCGGAGGGGCTATACGGATTTTTAACGGGATAACCAAAAATTTCCTTCGAACCAAGGAACCCAAACCCATTTAACACCATGATGTGCCCAAACACCAACATCATCCAAGACAAAGGCCCGTAAGGCCCATCAAATATTTACCAATCAAACAGGCTCCAATTTCCCTTTCAATAATCCAAAGCCTAGTCTGACACGCAACGTCACCCGTCAAAATTCCTCATCTTCCCAATTCGACCCATTGAAATCTCAACCCAAACTCATCAAATTCCCAAATCAAATCCACTCAATTCAAACCTAATCCAAAACCCCATATTCCAGAAAGCAGAAAAAAGGGGGAAATTGGTGGGTTTTGGTGATGGGTACTTTGAAGGAGGAGAAATCGAGCTTGGAAGAGGGTCTTCTTCAGGTATAATGATTTCTCTCTGGTTTTTGTTAATTGGATTGGGATTTTGAGGATTGTTGTTGATTTGATTTGTGTGGATTAGTTCATGAGTTGATGCTTTGAGTATTGTTTTTAGTTGGATAGTGGTGAGTTAGTGAGATGAGGTTTTTCATTTGCAAGATTGGATTTTGAGGAGAGTTTAGAGTTAGTCGTGGGGTTTTGGGACTTGGGTCAGGTGTCCAAGTTTGGAATTTAGTTGTGGTTTGTGGATTATCCAGGAACGAACTCTATCAAAAGCTCGTCGAAACTCTATCAAAAGCTCGTCGAAAAAAAACTCTTATCAAAAGCTCTGCTTTGATTATCAGGATTAGTTTTCTTTGGTGAGTGTTTGGGGTTGCCCGTGGGACTTTGGGTCAATGTGTTTGGACTTTGAATGGTTAGTTGGTGGATTTATTGAGGAACCAACTCTAACAAAACTCTAACAAAAGTTCGAGATCAGTTGGGTGATGGGTTTCTTAACTGGGTGGTCAAAACACGGTATCAACATTATAATTAGTGTGTTAGGGATAATGATGGACACTTGTTGGTGAAGGTCAAACATTAGAACATTTACGCGCTGAGAATAATTCCTATCCAAGATACAGAAGTTCTTCCATTCCCATATTTAGGACGGGGAGGCAGTAACTTTTTGGTTATCTAACAGGAGCACTATCAACTGTATTTTTTCATTCTGATGGAGTGGAAGAATACTAACATGTGAAGCATGTCGAATTTATGGGATGTTTAAGCTATGGTTTGGTTGATTTGGAAGGAACTAAGGATTGCCTTCCAGGCTTGGAATAAATTTGCAAACAGAGGGACACTTTACTTGGGTGTTATTAGTGGTTCCGGCATCTACCTTCAGAACTTTGACGGTGTGGATTTGTAGGGAGATGTAGTAACTGAAGCATTGTTCACACGGGGATTTTGATAAAAACATGAATGTTAATCTCCTCGGTGCATTTTTCATGTAGGTAGGAGTGTATCATATGCTGGAGGATATGGTTGCATCATTTGCAGAAAGGGCAAAATGGTGTTTCAATTGTTTCAACTGTCATTCAAGGGTCTTATTGCAGGAACTGAGTTCAGCGCTTCTGTAGTTAGGAACACCGCTAGAATAGTTGCCTTGTTGGTGGGCAGGCACCTTTAACTCATATACTGGACTATATTTACAGACTTGCTCTTTGGACACATGGAAGTTTCTAAGCTTTGCTATGACAGAAAATTGATGGAAGATATTTTAATCCCCTGAGTAAATTTTAACTGGTGTCGTCTATGACAGAAAAATATTTAGAAAATTATCTTAGGATACATGTTTTTTAAAATATTATCCAAAAAAAAAGTTTTACTAATTAAGGAGCTTCAAGTTGCTCATGATAATGTGGAAAATACTGGGATCACAGCTCCAATCCAACCGAATGATTTTGTGATATATTGCTTCGTTGGTAGCCCTTCAACACAATCACATATTCTAACTTGTGTTGGTGAATATTCTTTGTCTCATTTGTTATGCTATAATTTCTTTTTCAGGACAAGAGTCTTGAACTCTACACTGGAGATGGATCCACAGACATCAGTGGAAACCGGGTCTTGAAGCAGAATACTGGAAAGTGGAAAGCGTGCCCTTTCATTCTTGGTGCGTGGCCGTGGCGACCCATCTGTGCTTTTTCTTAATGATGCTTCCTATGTTTATTTTTCTTGACTAATGACTATTGTGTTTGCTGCAAAATCTGATGATTTCAGGTACTGAATGCTGTGAGCGTCTGGCATACTATGGCATTGCCACAAATCTTGTTAGTTATCTCACGAGCAAATTGCACGAAAGCAATGTCTCTGCTGCAAGAAACGTTAACACTTGGACAGGCACCTGCTACCTTGCTCCTCTTATTGGTGCTGTTCTGGCAGATGCATATTGGGGAAGATATTGGACCATAGCCGCCTTCTCCAGCATCTACTTCATTGTAATTCCTCTGCTTCCGAACTGTAATACATTATATAGTTTTAAGCTTTATTTACAATTTCTGAACTTCATTGGAGTCTTTTGTTGGAATGGAGGTGGGCGGATAGGATATGAGCTTTTGTTTAGTCTCTGCATGTTGCATGGAGCACCTTGTGTAGATATGAAAATAGCATTTCTGTCTTCTACGGTTCCTTAAACTCATTGTGTTCTTGTTGCATAGGGCATGTGTACCTTGACTCTATCTGCCTCGGTGTCGATCTTCATGCCAACTGAATGCGTGGACTCTGTGTGTCCCGCAGCTACTCCATTGCAGTATGCCGTGCTCTTTTTGGGCCTCTATCTGATTGCACTGGGCACAGGAGGCATCAAACCATGTGTTTCATCATTTGGAGCAGATCAGTTTGACGATACCGATTCGGTGGAGAGAGTTCAGAAAGGATCCTTTTTCAACTGGTTTTACTTCTCCATCAACATTGGTGCTCTCGTGTCGAGCAGTTTTATTGTCTGGGTCCAAGAGAATCTAGGCTGGGGATTAGGTTTTGGGATTCCTGCAATATCCATGGGGATTGCCATCGCAAGCTTTTTCTCAGGAACGACAATCTATAGGTTTCAGAAACCTGGGGGTAGCCCGTTGACAAGAATGTGCCAGGTTTTGGTTGCATCTTTCCGCAAGTCGAAGCTGCAGCTCCCAGAAGATAGCAACCTTCTTTTTGAAACTTCTGAGAAAGGTTCTGCTATAGAAGGAAGCCGAAAGTTGGCGCATACTGATGAATTGACGTAAGTTTTTCTCCGCTTAGTGCTTTGATGTTTATTAGCTTGGAATTGTGATTGTCAATTTTGGTCATATAGTTACAACATCAAACACTAGTGGTTAGGATTTGGATTAACAGTTCTTTGTGGTGTTGGTTGCTCGGCAAACATAGGTTAACTTGGATCATGAACTCTCCTTGCTAGTTCGTCTTTATGAGGTCGAACGAGTTAACATTTGAATAATGATCTCGGGTTCTCCTTGCTGACTCATTTAATTACTTCTTTTCTACATGGTCGCCTTTTTGCTTTTAAAGCCGCCTTATGTTATAACTGCATGTCTTTTGCAGATTCTTGGATAAAGCTGCTGTTATGTCGGAAGCTGATATGATATCCGGGGATCTTTCAAACCCGTGGAGGCTATGTACCGTGACTCAAGTCGAGGAACTCAAGATCTTGATTCGCATGTTCCCTATCTGGGCCACCGGAATAGTCTTCTCAGCCGTTTATGCTCAGATGTCTACGATGTTTGTAGAGCAAGGCGAGGTTATGGACAGAACCATCGGTTCCTTCACCATACCAGCCGCATCTCTATCAACCTTTGACGTCGTCAGTGTCATATTCTGGGTTCCTGTTTACGACAAATTCCTCGTGCCCATCGCTAGGAAGTTCACAGGCAAAGAAAGAGGCTTCTCGGAGCTCCAACGTATGGGCATCGGCCTCTTCATCTCAATCCTTGCGATGGCAGCCGCCGGTTTGGTTGAAATCAGGAGGCTTCAGCTCGCGCGTGAGCTTGGGCTAACTGATGAGGATGTTGCCGTTCCCATGAGCATATTTTGGCAGATTCCTCAGTACGCTTTGGTGGGGGCAGCCGAGATATTCACGTTCATCGGGCAGTTGGAGTTCTTCTATGATCAATCTCCTGATGCCATGAGGAGCTTGTGTAGTGCACTGTCGTTGCTAACTACATCCTTGGGAAGCTACTTGAGCTCGTTGATTCTTACAGTCGTGACTGCTGTGACGACTGCGGATGGAAACGTTGGTTGGATACCGGACAACCTGAATGAGGGTCATCTCGATTATTTCTTCTGGCTCCTGGGTGGTCTTAGCTGCGTCAATCTATTGGTGTATGTTCTCTGCGCTTCTAGGTACAAGCAAAAGAAGGCTTCTGCCGCTTGAAGGACTTCGGTCGCCTTGGAAGGTCTAGCTCACCGTGATATATATATATATATATATAGGGGATGTGGGGCCGTAGTAACGGTATTGCAACACTCACAAATTTAAAATATGTACATAAATATGGAACGGAGCCTAAGTTGCGCCCCATTTATGGTTGCGGATGATTGATCTTGGGTGATTTTCTTGTAAATATGCATTTGGTTAGAGCAAGTCAAAGCTGTATAATTTGTCAAAGCTATAATATAGCTAAAAACTCAATTATTTGCACCCTAATGGAATAGTTATTTTCATGCAAATTTTAGCATTGGCTAAATCAATGTTAAATATAGTAACACATTTGGTCATTGTTATTTTATGGCACTTAGTCCAATTTGATAAAAAAAGAAAAAAAAGAATAACCTCTAGTTTTTTTATGTCCATTTTATTTTTCCTCATTGTCAAAGCATAGCATGAACTTATTGAGATGTCAGTGAACAAATTGACACTGTTGAGATCAAAATATAGATTTAGCTATTTCAATAGAGCAACCATCGTTTGACTATTCAAATTGTAACGGTTTGACTCGACAGATAATTTATAATTTATATGTGCGTTGAATTAATAAAGAAATTGTGCACTTATGACTGAAAGGAGTGAGGAAAAGAACAAAAAGAAATGATAATGCATCGGTTGATACGATATTAAGTAAAAATAATTTAATATTTTTATATGGAAGAAAATTTGATAAATAAGAAAATATTGCAATTTGAATAGATCCGGAAGGAATATTTCGATGAAACTGTGTTCGTTTGATACCTCAGTTTCAATGGTTGAAGGGCTGATTTACGCTATTTGTGCTAGGAGAAATATGACTAGTCATGATTTACGCTTGATCGTCCGAGGAGGGCGAGATGTGGGATGTTGAGTGCTGATCGAATGATTGTTCATCACGGATTGACTGATTCAAAGCTTCTTAGCAAAGACTCCGCTCAAACAGTCGAAAAAATGATTAGTATAAAACAAACATTGATGAAACTATGAAGACTCATAATCATGTTGAAACTACGAATACACATAATCCATAATTGTATGTGAAGAACACACATGATCCATAATTCTGTACAATGCAAGATGTGGAGCGATAAAAGGACACTAGAATGCAATCATGGACACAAAGACGAGTTGCCCTCCATGTCGAAGATCATGTGCAGTATGGTTACAGTCAGATTACAATCAAGCACGAATATTGCACTTGGTGACCACTTAATCATTTTGCCTCTGCCAGTGACTAGCAGTACTCGTTCACCTCACTTGTCCATTTTTTCCACTTCAATTCAACATCCATCACAACCCCACTTGGTTTTTATGTGATGGGTACTCATAAATTTCACCGCATCTCCCATTCAATGGTGATGATCTTGAACAATACTGTATGTATTTTCCTCATATTCACTTCCATGAGTTAATGCACATATCCATCATAATCTTCTCTCGATTGGGACTTGTAAAGATTGCTGCTTTCCCCAAGAAAAAGGGATCAGATCCTGTCAAATCGAGATGCACACAAGATGTTCAATGAAATAGATTTGGAATTCAATGGGTCTTTGATATGGGCGTGGGTTTCCCTCTTTTACCACAAAAGTGGTGACATTTCCAAATCCTTTGTCATTTTCTCATTCAAGTTGGTGAATTTGATTTAATGCTTTTGTGCCTAATTTATGTCACTGAGTCCTTTCATCCACTTGTCAAGTCTAGGAAACTTGCTGCAGCTAATGGCTACAATGGCATGGCAAAATCCTAGGGGAAGAAAAATCACAAATTGGGTTTAATGTGATACTCTTTTTCTACGCTATAAGTTTCTTGGTTCTGTAATTGTGTTCTCATTCTTGCATTCTTAGAAAGCGTTGTTTCTTGTTCTGGTTTTGGGTTCTGAAAATACTGTCCAAGATTAGAATACCCAAGTTGTTGCTGTTGTTGAGCTGTAAGTTACAACCTTGCGAGTTGAGGTGTGTGAAAGATGAGTCACGGTGGGGCAACAGTGGTGGGTGGTGCAAGCCCAGGGAGTGTGCCAGTGTCCCATGGGCACAAACTGGTTACTGTAGATAGAAGAGTGAGGGTGGCTGAGTTGGTTTTGAGGATACTGATATGTGTGTTGGGTGTCTTAGCAGCTGCTCTTGTGGGCTCTGATTCACAGGTCAGAGTCTTCTTCTCAATTGAGAAGAAGGCCAAGTTCACTGACATGAAATCTATGGTGTAAGAAATCCCTCCTTTCCATCTTCCTTTCATACACTCTTGTCCTCAAATCTGTCACGACGGAAATACCTGGGTTGCTTTTGTTTTGACAGATTCACAATTGTTGTATCTTTCTTTCTATTGGCTTTTTTTCTGTGTTTTCCCTTGTGGGATTCTGTAATTTCAGGCAATTGCTGTGTGATTTCAGGTTCTTGGTGGCGGCTAATGGGATAGCAGCTACCTATTCACTGATCCAAGTCCTGAGATGTGTAGTGAGCATGATTAGAGGAACTGTTCTATTCAGCAAATCACAGGCTTGGATTATCTTCTCTGGTGATCAGGTTATTTATGCTTGAACATATTTGTTGAGTTATTATGTTAATTGGTCACTCTGCTTAAACAATTGATAGGCTGCTAAAAAGTTAACAAAAGAAACCAGCATGTAGAGATTTTTGGATCATAATGACTTTTTCTTCTGCCCCTAATTTTCTAGGAAGTTCAACTAATTGTTAGATTCCGCATGTTGAATGCTAGTCATGACGCAAATATAAGCTAGGACGGTTTCACATGATGCACTTTAGGAAACAGTCTTCATGCATTAGGATAGAAGTAAGATCACATGTATCTCAACTTCATATCTTATTCTCATAGAATTATCCAGAGTTGTTATTTTTGTTTTTATCTTTGTATCTGAACGTTAGGTAGATTTAGACCCGTTACATATAATTTACCTCTCTTCTTCAAGTGGATGGTTTGTGGAACTTTAATGCATATGGGAGAAGATGCTGATGCTTTAGGGACAAGGGGAGATGCACTAGAGTTATTTATCACGGATGAGATAATTTGGTGAGGTTTTTTTACTTAATAGAGATGATCATCTAGAAAGTCATACCTTCTACATAGTATATCAAGACTTACTTAGGAAGGTAGAGACCTAGGAAGCCACAAAGGCTTATCCTAGGGAGCTAAATATTTAGAAAGTCACCAAAGTTTATCTTGGGTGGGTTACTAAAAAAGTTTACATGTAAATATAGATCGTTAGATCATTTTGATCTTCACCGTTAATTATGGAGGGAAACTTGTATATAAAGGGGTCTTGGTTAATTTGTCAAACCACCAATTTTAATACAAAACAATCTTTTTCTTGAGATCCACATATCTTTCTTACTTTCAAGATTCTATTATTTTTTGGTATTCTTATTTTTGTCTTGTGACATTGGAATTAGGCTGAGCTCGAACTAAGATGTGAGTAGTTTGAGTGTCGCACAGGTTGCAAAAATCTAACCCATAACATATTGCTTCCTATTTGGAAAAACCATTATTCTTTAGGTCCTACAATATTTGCACCAATTGTTCTACTTCTTGGGCCTCAAGCTAGTTCTAAACTGCCCTTTTCTTCCTCTAGGCTATTTGCACTTGGCTCTTGCAAGCAGTGAAAACATTAAGTACTTACGACGATTATCATGTAGCCAACCACATATAGCTTCTTTCTCATAAGTTTCCATTTCATATATAGTAGTAAGAGCTCCTATGTTAGGATAATATTGTCCAATCAAAACTTCAAATTCGTTATCTAATGGTCATCCGGTCGTGCCATCCCGTGACACTCAACCACAACCTTTAAGTCTTGGTGTCCTTAAGGGGTGCCTTGGCACGAATGTCCCGAAATGTACTATAAGACGTCGAGGCGTCTAGCATCTCATCCTCAAAACTTCTGCTATGTAGAAGCTACTCCTATGATGGATCATTCTTGTTGCTTCGATATGTTTCCTGTGACCTCCTTTTAGCTTCATTCTTATGCTGTGATATGTCACCAGACAGTACGTATCAACAACCATCTCAGGACCACCTTACCGCGAACTCACTAGAAATGGTCCCGATTGTCCTAAAATGCCTATAGCTGATTATAAAAGCGGACATATGCGAACATCTCATCTCGAGTGTTCGTAGCAGCACCAACCACACCTACCATAGAAAACAATGGTTGGTGTGATGAGCCGATGAGGAATTTCACATAGCATCATGTAATGTAAATATTAATGCTCTGGCTTGTGTTGTGGTTTTCATGCATTGCCTGGGAAATAGTCTAGCTTCTTTCAGCATGCGCAGGTTGATAGCAATGTTGCGTGCACTTTACAGTCTTTTTATGGACTTGTAGCAGGACATTTTTTTGCTCAGACTGACTTAGTTTTCTTCGACCTGAGTGTCCTTCATTTACTGTGAACTCGGTCCTTGATAGTTACCGATTCTTTGACCCCTCTTTTGTGTATTGATCATCCTAAACCAATCTGGAAAATGAATGAGTGCAAAGTGTTAGTGATAGCTTGTTTAGTTAGATTTCTTCGAATGGGGACGATCTACCCTCAGCGATGATGATCAGCATGACGTAGGTTGGAAAAGACCGATTATTTCTGAATCCAGCTTGCCTACCTGTTTATATATCAGGGGATATGCAAGTTACGGTATTTGCGGTTTCATTGACGGATATGTTCTTTAGATGTCGTATTGAAAACCCATCCTTACTGTGATTGAATTATATGGAGAACTAATTTATGATGAGATGCGTATATCCATTTTGACCCTGACTAAGAGAACACGTTTATACAGGCGGTGGCATACTTGAGCTTATCAGCATTGGCCGCGGCCTCACAGTCATCTATATACGGGAAGCAAGGACAGGAGGAGTTTCAATGGATAAAGCTTTGCAACATGTACGGTAAATTCTGTAACCAAGCTGGGGAAGGAGTGGCTAGCGCGGTCGTGGTTACTCTCAGCATGGCCATAGTCTCTTCCATCTCGGCGTACAGTCTCTTCCGGTTATATGGCAGAAACAAACGCCAGGGAAGTGGAAGACGGTAGATAAGCAATCTGGGTGGCATGTATCAAATGTTTCTTGCTCGACGCAACTGTAATGTAATATGAAGTCTCTTATGTGCTTGATGTTTTAGCTTATGTAGTTTTGCTGGTTATTCGTGTACTTTGAACAAGATCTTATAATTCCAACATCATGTGAATAACTAGCAGCTGATCAAAATAGCGTTTCGTCTTCAAATCGTTCTTGGTGTCGTGCAGTGCAGCAATTGCCAGTGCCTATGATTTGAGGAAATTGGATTTGAGGACTCTCATACTTGTTTCCAAGTAGAGACTTTTTAGTGAAACTTATTTCAATGTTGTGTTTTTACTTTAAAACTCTTGGCAATATAAGTTTCTTGACATTGACATCAGTGAGATTTCGCAACAAATATACGGACATGAAGGTTGTATAAATGGGATGTCCGTACAAACATGAGCATATATAAGTGAGATGGCATCATACACCATTGTCAAAAGGCCAGAGTGACCTACATTGGATGCGAATTTGCAACTGATGAAGTATATCAATAGGTTGCAATAGTTGCATATATCTATTAGAAGCATCTCCGATTCTACATGGAAAAAATAACATTTAAACCTCCTCAATTATCATCCTCAACTATCATCTGATCGTATTTTATCCCTTAAACTATAAAAATAACCATTTAATTCTTTAAATTTTAAAAATACTTTGATTTTTTATCAATTACTCCGTAAAAGTGTATATTTTTTTTACGGAAAATTCCCCTGGAAAGGAACATGTATCCATTTCTAAAGTTAAGGGAGGGGGTTATGTGCAAAATCCCGATACCCCAAGGTGTTTTAAGTGCTATTTTCCTTTCTACATGTCATATATAACAAATGCAATCTTTATTTGACGATGAATAGTATTTATTTGTTATAATTTGCATATGTTGCTCAAGTGATAGCGTGCTATATACATTATCCATGAATGTTTGGCTATAAAAGTGCCACATGTGTTTTCTTGAGTTTATGCTTTTTCCTTAAGTTTGGATTTGTCCGAAACAAGATGTGCTAAAGAATAGCATTAATAATTTGCTAAATTTAACATTTCATTTGACAAAGTCAAAATTTCGACACGTGAACAACAACCTCATTGGAGCAAGATACAATGAAAGAATTGTTTTTCCCTCGGTCCCAAAATAATCCAAAATAAGTGAAACGTCGTATCATCATTGTATTATTTAATATGATTTTTGAAAAACTTCATTATTCGTCTTAATGAAGTATTAAAATTTTGTCACTGGTTTAGGAATGAGATACATAACTTAAAACATCATTGATGTTTTACGATAATTTTACGTAAAACGAAATTTGTTGTTCCATGAATCGTTTGTAACACGTTCAACTTTATTGCGTTATTATTCATTTGTTTCACACTTTTTGGAATGGAGGGAATATATTATAACTATAACATCCAATTTAACATGACCATTGAAGTTGATTTAATCAGGGAATATAATCAAGCTTGAGTATAACTATTTTGAACAAATGAAACAAAACTTAAATAAATTACCTAACAATAGGACAGTATCCTCCTAAAACAATTTAATTTAGTTCAAAAGAAATTGACAAAATCTGTAAATATCAAAGACTAATTTTATTTTATATTTTATACTTCCATGAAATTTAAGCGGTTACGGAAAAAAATCAAAAAAATCGCTGGTTTTGTTGTTGTGTAGCTCGTATAGATTGAGAACTAACCGGTGTTCAAATTTACTTGATAATGGGCTATTTTAAAACTTCAATACATATACATTGATTACAGTTCGTAAAAATGTTACATCCTGTTGAATAAGTTTGAGTGGTTTCATCTTTATAATTGTAGTCTAAATACCCACCTGTTATTTTTTCTTTTATAAGGAGATATGTTCTCATGAAGAATTGAACATTTGTTCTAATCTCAACCACTAGGACTAATTTTTGTTCAAATTAGAGAGCTTAAAGCATCTGTTTACAAATCAAGTTAGGAGTACTAATCTAATGTTCTAATTGATCAAAGACCAAACTATCAATCCCTTCTCCAAAACAATTGTACCCCCCGTCGTTCTCTACCACGAGCTAAAGCTAAGTGAGCTACAAAAAACTTGTTTTGTATCACAAGATATTTCGATGGATGTGAAGGGAACCTCACCGAGCTATAATAAGTGTCGGTGAGATTTCTCAACACTTGCTATAGTTACTATACTCACTCACTGAGACTTCTTCTCGTCAGCAAGTCACTCAGCTCGGTGAGGTTTTTTCCACACTTGTATGCCGTTGCGTTCAACCTAGTCAGTGGGCTTTCTCAACAGTCGGTGAGGTTTTCCCGCACTTATTTGCCATTGTCGCCGCCCGCGTTTTTCTGTTTTAAAAATATTTCTATATTTTCTTTATCCGAGGTAAAGACGTCCCTTGTAAGTAGTAAACCAGCATCTTCTGAACCTCATATTACTAACACAGCCACTTATCAACTCAGTTTAGCTCTCTTTCCGACAGACGCGGCATAATTGCTTCAAGCCAAGACCATGCAGTGCGTTTCGGGATCACATCATTCTCATCCAAACCAGCATAACATGCTTTCTGATGTAAACAAACTTTTAAATCAGCTGCAACTCAAAACAACAATGTATAAGTCTTAGGAAAAATAATACCAGTAGTACTTTTGTAATTCGATCTGATACATGGTTACTAAATTTGGCAGAAGCTGCTCGAAAAACAAGGTTGCTTAGAGCAATACAAAGATTACAATTTCGAGCACTTCACACCCTGTATACAAGGCACAGCTTATTTCAGTACAGAAAAAAAAGCGAATCTGAAAACAACAATCAGTCTAATAACAGAGAAATTCGAACCATCACGAACTTGTTTCTTGGCATTGGCTGCAGTAGCTGGACATCCATGTGAAGTCTAATGTGAAGTCTCTGGTCCGCTAATTGAATACAGATCATATGAGGTAAGAGTTAGGAATATGCTTATCTGAGTTCATATCTGTCAGGGTGGGGCTATACCCTTTTTCACAAGCATTTCATAGATTCGATCAATCTTGTTGGGTTCCATTCTAAACAATCGACGGGCATCAGAGATACTAGAAATCTCGCCTGAGATGATCTTTATAGCTAGTACCTGCTGCAACTTCATATACATTGGTGGTGGCATCTTGATTTCGCGGCAAAGCTGTTTCTCCTGCCAAGACATAGCAAATAGTAATAAGCATATACCGTACTCGCTATAAGGAGAATTGAACAACGATCAAATATAATGATAGATCTTTCAGAACATTGTTTATGCTCTTGGTTCTACTAACATGAGGCCTTGCGAGTGCATACTTAATGAGTTTGTAGGCAAGAGAATTAAGAAAATCGATAACTTACAGTTTCTGAAAGCAAATCTTCACCAGGGTAATTTTGCATCTCGGCACCATTAGCAGAACCAGGAGTAGCTTGCCCAGGAGTCCTAGTATTGGAGTCCGCAGCTGAAGTATTTGGTGCACCCTGACTGTTTTGCATCACATGAACACTATCCTTTGATTTTTGAGTTCTTTCTTCAGCTTCCTTCCTTCTTTTCTGTTCCAAGTATCTGTCCGCTTCAGCAGAGGTGCGACAACCAGCAGCTCGCGCTTCCTGGAGTTCCTGGATGCGTTTGAGAGTCCGATGTTCATCTATCACAGTCCGCAGCAGTTCTTCATGCTCTTCTTTGGAGTGAAGGCGCATGAACGGATCATATCTGCGACACAGCTCCTTCTCTTCTTGGGTCAAGTCCTTTTCAAAAGGATTTGGATACAGCAAATTTCTTTCAAGTACAAAGTCCTTCCTCCTCTTCCTCTCATCAAGCCTTAATAAGTACAAAAAGACACAATACAGCACAATAAAGCACAATAAGTTGTCAATATGCAACAAAGTTGAATCATCAAAGAATAAACACGGCGACACAAAACCTATTGCCGAGGGACCCAGTTCTGGTGAATCCATTTTCAGTATATATATGATGAATTTATATTGCTTTTGAACTTGTAGTTTTTCCATCATTCTACAGCACAAGCTTGACCAAATTACCTCTTTGAATAAATGCGCAGGACGCGCAACTTGAGCTCACGCTCATCTTCAGTATCAGTATCCTTGAATTCCATATCAGCAAGTAACTGCTCTGCATCATTATCATATTCCGGGTCGAACTCCAGACGTTTTGGATTGTAACCGCTCAGGCTAACCAATGAAGGTCCTCCTCCATCTACAGAAGAATAAGGTGAAGAAAATAAACGACGCAGTACTAAATTAGCACTCACTGACAAGTTTTATATCTGCATTTGCGTTATCACCTACAGCGAATTTAAGATGCGTGACTTTTACACTTGCACTTCTCCAACTCAATGCCAGTTCTGCTTTTTGAACCCCATAAAGTGCATATTTCTACTGGAAGATGAATTTGAAACAAAAAAATTAATACATGGGCACAAAACGATAGACTAACCTGTGTTTTGACTGGACACTAACCGGGAACCTTTTTGTAGCTCCTCAACTCTGTCAAGCATAAAAAACAACTAGCATGAGAAGTACAGTAGCTTGGCGAAAACAATAAAATTGATTCGAGAATCGTGAAATCTGTCCGTACTTGACCCTTGAAGGTGAAAAGGGAGACTCTTGTTTCAAACTCAGATCATTGAATGAAGGCATTCCTGCGATTGTCACAGATATCACTCAATAGACAATGTCATTGCCCCAAATATTAGTGGCAGAATTATGATAAATCTGAGAAAGCACACAGAACCAAAGACCAGATCCTTTCCCAGAATATATCATGAGTACGCGAACAGAATTCTACACGAACCTTTCTTTTCCTCGCTGTTTCCTTTGGCCATAGCAAGTAGCTCATTTCTGTTCTTCCCGACCACATGAGTCATATCCTGCAAGTCAAAAGTTTTTACAGACCTCAATTGAGGAATTGAAGATCAGATAACATTTAGAACTCTGTAACACAATACCCACAAACACATACCGGTAGAGGAAAACATGGCGAGTTCAAATATACGTTCTTATAGTGGTTAATACATTGCTCCTTGTTCTTTGTTCCAACATGCTCGGCAACCTCGGCCCAATTTCCAAGGCCATACATTTCAAGTCCCTACAAGCAAGAAACAATAAACTGTAAATTATAGCAGAAAAGTTTTAATAACACATATTGTACATAAAATAGTTAAACCACGGCATAGTTCACATAAAGCGGTCACTGTATCATACACTACGTGAGAAGACTTCATACCTCCAAAAGCAAAATCTCTTCATCGGCATTCCAATCGGGACAAATCAGCGGGAAAGATAAACTGTCCTATTGAACACAAGCAGCAAAAGGATCATGGTCAGAAAGCTAACTTTCCAAACAGGACACGTTTTCAATCACCCTACACTAATTTTGTCAAGAAAAAATTAATACCAATCAGGATTACTTAAAATCATAGATTAGATCGATATGAGTTGTGAAATAAAGGAGTACAAACAATTTAGTTTGCATAGAGCAATGCTCAATCCCGCATTACCACACAAAAGAAGAGTAAAGAAAAAAGAGAAACATCCAAAGGAGGAATAAAAGAAGCGGGAAAGTAGCATCCCAAAGACGACGACCGGAAGTGAAAAAAAGGAAAGAAGATCAACATCTTTTTTGACAGAAAATACATATTAAATGGCATCAGGGAGTTTAACCAACAAAAATTAGGCAACCGCGGATGATCACTCCGAAGAAAGAAAAGTTTCTTCAGAAAAATAGTAAAAATTAAGAGTCGGCATCGTCTTCTGATAGGAATAAAACAAGCAATTGCATCACAGAACACTGCCAACAAAATTCATTAGTTTTCTAAAAACAAGCAACGAAGTATCTACAAGCCAAAAAACATGCAAGCTATAGTGAAGAGATCTTGCAAAGATAGTATACTAACCATAACCCTGTAAGGATGATTACTTTTATGAGGCGTCACCTCTGCTCCAACAGAAAAGCATTCAACGCAAAGGTCGAAATCAGGACAAACAGCGCATTTGATACGAATTCTTCCAGTAATGTCTTTGTTGCAGTAGTTACAATGATACAAAGCCCTCTTTCCATCAGCTGTTACTTGACCTGGAGAAGAGGGATTAGAGGCCATTAGGAGGACACAGATACTTGAAGAAATTTTTCACTACAATGACGTTTTAAAGCAAATGGCTACGCTTTTTTAGTACAGTCATGGAAAAATATCAAGCAGATTTGCCACCAAAAAAGGCTTTGCATTATATTTTAGGTAAGGTCATATACAAAAGTAAAAAAGGCGGATCCAACATTCTCAGTATCATTAAAGCGAGTCCTATCAAGGGGCGCCAGACATAACACAGCGATGAAAGTAGGACTCATATCAAAGAACATCAGCAGACAAGGAAAATAAAAGGGATTACCCGCAAGAGAAGATTCCAAATGGTCTCCACTTGAGGCATTCTTCTTCCTCCTTGACCTGAAAGGACAATGACATTGATACTAAGTTATGGAAGAAAGATCACTTCTTGACAATCCCTTATTTAATCTTGAAACTCATGAGGATATGTAAAACTTATAGAAGCACCTGAAATAATTCCTTACAGTTGTTACCTCTCATGATGGGCTGTTTCAAAGATAAAGTCATGACTGAAGAAATTATCATCTTAACCAAATATTACTAACACAACCTCGAAGTGAGAAGGCGATTACCGCAAACAATTGATGAGCTTGTTTAAAAAATTAAAGTTGACTACCAAACACATTGAAAACATCTAACATCAATACAAATAATGTAAATAATATGACAACATACACCAACCGCTATTTTAATTTGATTGCTCTAGATAATTCAAAGCACAGTTTATTATTTTATTATCTTCTTTCTTTTATGAGGTTAAAACACTCAAAACCCATTGAAAAGGTTGGAAACAACATAAAAACAACTCTAATGACTTGAAAACGTAAGAAACTATGAAAACACCCTTTAAATGAGCTTAAAACACTCAAAAACACTTCAAAAGGATAAAAACAACATAAAAACAACTCTAATGACTTGAAAAGAAACTTTAAATGAGAAATTGCATATCATTTAATAATATTTGTATTTAAGTTTCGTTCTAGTTATCACTCGAGTTTCGCATGTTCAAGTCGAGAAATCAACTTCATCATTGCTAGAATGTTATTCTAGCCCAAGAGGTCTGCCTCGGCGTTAGGTTTGCGTAAGATGACCTTTACATACATCACACGCATGAAAACACAATCACACATCCAAAGGAAGAAACCTCAATGGCCTTTCCATACAAACAAAAACCTATTATGGTAAGCATATAAGGCCCAACTCCAAAGTAATCATCGACTCAGTACCATAAACGACGATATTCTTTCTCTATCTCTCTTTTTAATTTTAAATGACGGGTTAAAGAGGGACCATTGTATTCTCATCTTGCATCACTATATTCCCTTTATAAGAATCATAGAGAACACAATCTCACATTATGCTTTATCAATTGTATTTTGTCCCAATAGCTAACAAGTTACAACATTGCGTTCATAAGCTGATTCACCAACACCACGATGACGATGTTCTCAGATGACTTTAAACTTTAAAGGGCTGCAAAGATACTTGTTTCCTTAAAGGCAACGAAAGTAACATTTACCATTCCAGCATTGATATACCTCGATTCAACCTTGTATTGCTACGGAGCCAGACTACACGCGGAAACTGCGGGTCTAAGATTATTGATGCTTAAAGGTACTGTACCTAACTCTAAGATCTAATCCAACAACCTCACCACTGGAAGCTCAAATCATCATGATGCATTCAGCTACAATACACTTCTCAAGGGACTTCACCAGTGCAAGGCAACATAATCACAGGCTTGGGTAAAATCTGAATTGAGATACACATAGTACCCCTCAACCAAAAACTAGCTCCACAACAATGGCCCGTCAGGTGTTTTGTCCTTCATAATCAAAATAAGAGAGGAATTCTTCTCACAAATTATGAGTAGTTGTTGCCTTCGAGTATCATACAATGAAAGAGTTTCAGTTCTTTGACACAATATGGGATGTTGCCATGCCGGTGCAATAACATTGGGTTATTTCACATTGGACAACATATTAAACGAGATACTTCATAAAATCATGTCATTAAACATTTCAAAATCATCCCTGCAATGCAAACCGGATAGTCAATACATTAACTGTGATACTTCTTCACATTTCCAATTATCACTCTTTTACGCATCCTGCATCATTCTAATTATAATTCAGTCTCCATTCAATGAAAAAAGTAAGGGTTTGCATTCTATCCCACGACTCGCCGAAAATTTTCTCAAAGAGTTCCACATATCAAGCTACATAGCTATTACAATTTACCACCCATTTTAAGCAAAAGTAGTATAAGCAGTAGTGCACGTTTATCGCTGAATATGTGGCTAACCACTTTGGAAGAGTTACTCAAGCTCTTAAGGGCATTCAGCAGGCGACTACCATTTCTACCAAGTGGCCGCTTGCTTAATCTCCTTCCCGAAAACAGTATCATTTACATCACCTTCCAATGGTGCGAATACAACAACCATCCAGGTATTCCCGCCAGTTATATCACCTTCCAATCTTACGAATACTCCAGTCGAGCAAATAGATGAACCATAAATAGACTATACAGGGGAATCTTTTCACTTTTCTTAGCCTTTTTATTTTTTATTTTTTGATAAATCACTTATCTTAGCCTAATCAACTAACTCAACCATCACTCAAGTACTCCAAACTTCACAAGACACCATTTTCCCTACTCAATGTGGCCACAAAATCTAACCTTTACATGATCACCAAGCAACTGAATCCAACCCACAAGATAAGCTAACACCTTTCTCAATTCCAAAAATCAAAACCAAGAGCACCCAAAAAAAGCAAAAGACACAAATTCCAAAAAAAGCAATCAATGAATCAATGATCAACCCTAAAACCCATCATCAAAAATCAAAATTGATAACCACCCAGAAGATCAATTTCATCAATCTATCAAAATTGATCATCAAAGGGTTTGATTTTTTAAGCAGACCTCTGAGTTGGGTCCTCATCGGCATGGAAAACTCCCCTTGAGCGACCCATTTTGGTGAAGTGAAGTCTCAGAACAAGGTTGGAAGTTCTGAGCGGATACAAGTAGGAGAAAATGTGAGCCCAAATGGGAAAATTGAAATTGAATCAGTGTGGGAGAGATTTGGAAAGTTTGAGAAGAGTGTTTAGGTTGGTATAGTGTGATTTTTAGGTTTCAGAACCAACTATCAAAATTCTGATTTTTGCAAGTAGAAAATTAGAAATATTACAGGAGAAAATTTAGTAAATTTGAAAGGTTTTAATATCACAAGTATGTCTAGCCAAATCCAAGAATAAGCTTAAAAGATCATAATAACATTTATATAAGTATGAAGATTGAATCTTTCATATGATTCAATTAATGATATGAGTCATATCTAGAAATGGATGTCCACTCATCATGATATTTATGTCATGATATATATATCAATTTTAACAATTCAGATAGAATGTTAAATAGAACCCAAGAAGGAAAATATTAATGAATAAGAAGTAGAGTTTCTTAATGTCTATACAAATATTATTTTTTCCAAGGTTTCAATTTAGAAACATCCATACAAAATTCCAAAAAAAATAAAATGTGATGTTAAACTTTAACGGCAAGGAGCTAGATTTAGATCATAATGACATCTTCTTAAGAGATGTCAAATTCCTAATACATGATTAAAAAGAAAAACAATTTATCACCGACTCAACTTTTTTATACTTGGTTTTTGATCAGAATTCATAAATTATGTAGAACGAAAGGTTAAAGTGGCATAATGGCTCAGAGGTCGACTACACAATACATCGTCAAATGTGAGAAAACAACAGCCTTTCACGTAGACTCAAGATTTTCCCTTCTAGGCTCGCAATTGGAGCTATCAGTGCAAATAGGAAAGTATAGATTGCTATTCAATACAAGAAACTTGATATCCTGCATGCAGGTTCCCTGCATATGAAGCTTTCAAAATCAGAAACATATCACACAGGATCTGCCACAATACATTCATTCATCTACCTCAACATGGAAACAATAGCATAAACCTTTCATATGTTACCATGAAATGGCTCTGAATTCACCAGTTGCAACAAAACAATTAGCCATTCGCAGATAAAAAAAAAACCATTGCATGACTCAGATTTCAAAACTCTTAACAATGGATGAATCATCTCATTACAAAAACCATACCCGACAGTGCAAGAAAGCGACTGTCGAACAAAAAGACTGTTATATCTTCTCAGCCAGTCCATGAGACTCATCAAGTAACTTATACCGAAGCTTCACCAAAAACTGAGCTGGTTTAATTTTAGCCCTCCAAGCCACTACCAAAAACTTATGATTTTTGTGTACCTCAGAACTCCAACTATGCCAATGGATGCTGTTCACTGATACCTACGCCTCTTGTTACCTGTATTTACAAGAAAATAGAGATCACATGGAAAACTTAGATGATCACTCGTCTATATTCCGGCCACTGTAGATTTGCAGCACGAAAACTGTATGTCCTCCACGTTTGAAAGAGCATGGTCAACACTGCTTTGATCACTAACACGGAGCTGCTTCACTAAATTGATTTTCTCCTCAGTTGCAAGAACTCGATTTAATGTGGCAGAAGACAGTATTTGTTGTGTATCTTCGTCGACTGGTTCAAGTTTGGGAGCATGAGCAACAGCATGATTGGGTATGAGAGAGTCTCCAGCCATGGTTGGAACCGAAGGAGAAGAAGATTGATGCGGCTTTCGGTTTGAGCAGGGAGAAATGTGATTGAGAATATCTGGCTTTGGTTTTATACTGACCCATCCGGCATTAACCCAATCTTTTGAAGCCCTTATGTTCTGTCTCTCGACGGTCAAATGGCGAGATTCACCTGTCATCATCAAAAGGTATACATTCGTTCACCAAAGAAGAGCAAGCCAAAATATGACGGGAAAAATAAGATGCATGAATCATACAAAAAGGCTGATCTTGAACAAAAAACACCTTTAACTGATAATACACCCAAAAAAATGATTTTACAGCAACAAAATTTTAACAATAAAAATTATGGAAAGTTTTTAACCGATAAATGGCAAGCTCTAAATATAATTGAGCATACCAGGAAGGTAAACTTGCAAACCAGCAAAGTTGTCGACTGAGGTCAGAACACCTTCCCACCAGCCATCAGACCACCAAACATCAACTGCTTCCCCCACTGCCATTTTGCACTCTGCACAATCCCCAGGAGAGCGTGGCCGGACTATAAGACGACCAGCAGATCTCATTCCTAGCCTATCAGGAGCCGCCACTCTACTAGCAGGAACGCACTCCTATAAAAAAAAAAGGAGCGCCATGTTATCGAGCATTAGAAAATGTCCTAGAATAATGTGACCCATGGGAGAGGTACATAATGATTTGAGCTGCAACATTTTGCCAAAGATTTTTGATTCTGGCTTAAAAAATTTTAGGGTGGCAAAAGGGAATTCCTACCTCCAAATTACCACATTCATCTGCATCCTGAACATCATTGTATCGAACCTTCAGAAGTTTTGGAGAAGCACGCAACAACCTGCATCTGAACCAGCAGCCTCGTAGACCGCTGTCTTGGCACAGCAGCTCTATCTCCTCGTCAACATTAAATGAATTACAAAACTGAGGCTTGCTATCCCTGCATTTTTTTAGAGGTATTTTCAATTTCAGCCCAGGATGAGGATGTTGAGGATCTGATATTCGGCTCTCCGATGCTGAAGCGCTAACCTCTGGTCTCTCATCAAAGCAAGTTCTATTTCTTTTGGTCCCTTTCCGAGAATAATCTATGTTGGCAATGTCTTGCTCTTTTTTAATGTTTGAGATATGGTCATTTGTCTTCTGACTGAAGGTAAGAGGGTGATCTAAGCATGAGAGAACAGCTTGCTTGTGGTATCCATGCAAGGCACTAAGAGCAAACGGTTTGATCTCATCATTCTTGTACTGCCTGAAACACAAGTGTAGCTTCGACCAGAAAATCTGAGGAATAACATCTAGGCATCTCGCATAGTGCTCCGATGTCAAAACAGAAGCAGGTCCATCAACACAATCTGCACTGACCACCTGAGCTTGAGGCGTGATGAAAACTTCTTTCGAGTGAGCACTCAGCTTAGGATAAACGCGTCTGAGCTCCTCGGCCCAGCGAAACCACCGCACCCTAACCTTCTTCATTCCTTTCTTATCTTCATACAAGTCCTCTAGATAACCGAGAAACTGACTTTCCTTCGCAGCCTTGATGGAAACAAATGAATGCACCTGCAACCAGAAAAGGTAAGCATACTGCAAACCCATATCATTCAGGACACCGCCAATTTGCCAAAGCAAACTGATTTAAAGACACCAGGGACAGGAAGAATGAAGAGCATAGTATACTAACAGATATAGTAATTCCATCCCGGTTGTAAGATGGATAGTGGATGAGTCCTTTACTACAGGTCCAGGCAGCCCCTGACCATGCGATATCTGAATTTCGAGATAACACCTTCCTAGAAATCTGGATCAGCAACATAAAAGTAAAGATAGCTATCCATGATAAGACAAAATGTAAAATGATAAATCAAGTAAGGTGAAAGACAAACCATCTCTTGTGTTTTTGTAGTTGCATTAGCCATAGATCCACTTCTAGAATGATCATTAGATTGCATTTTATGAATAGACTGTGAATCTGCCACAACAACATCATGGCCACTAATCAGCAAGGAGACAACCAAAAAGAGAAAGAGAAATCTCGTTACATGATAGGGACGCTCATAACCAGCCAAATTTGTGAGAAAGCATGCCTTCACTAGCACTGAACAAATACCTATCTGATTTGTGAGAAAGTATGCCTTCTCTAGCACTGAACAAACACAAATCAGATAGACATCACGCTCACAAGTTGATGGACACATATTACTCAGTAATTGCAGCAAAAGAGGGTAAGGCTATATCACTGCGACGCTATTTGGAAAAGGCAGTTGCCCAAATGTTTAGTAGTAATTACCGAAGAAAATACGAAGTAAAACATCCATAAAAGCTTCAAGTTTGCATTTGTATTTACCCTGATTCCGTCTGCAACTAAATACTGCAACATTCTCGGATAACACACCGTGACACAGACAAGAACTTCTTATGTAGCTAGTTCCTAGTCTTTCTCCATCCTGTGCGTTTAATCCTAATCTGTGTCATTGATTCAAACATCTTGAGCTATTCTATAGGATTTGAGAAGTGATCAGAAGTAAAATTGTTACTCAACCAAGAACACTCAAACAAAAACAGAACATATGCATTTATTTAAAAATGAGAGTATGGGGATGATGCAGGAGATCTGGATGGACAAAAGATATGAGAATTCATCGAAACTGTAAACACCTAGTATCTTCAGGAGAAGTTGGAAAGGGTAAGTAAATATGCAAGTTAATCCAAATTCCAAACTCAAGTAAGTAGTAATTGTCTTGCCATCCTAGTTTGAGTTAGAATAGTGAAGTTGATTATGCTGTCAATCAGACAAGAATAACAACCAAGATGAGCCAAACTAAGAGAATAAATAATTAATCATTCATGGTAGTGGAAAGAGCAATCCTCGAAAGCATAAGAGATGCCAAGCATCCCACTGCCATTAATACTACAAGAACTTGTTCCGAAGAAATCGATCCAGCAAAAAGGAAAAAAAGCCATTAAGAATTGTGAGCTATCTCAATATAAGGAAGCGGTTCTGCATATAGCTAGACTCATTTGTTGATATATACTATAAAAACTAAATTCAGATCTATACATGTTGTACCGATCTTACAGGTCTATCTGCAACCATGTTGTTATGTAACAAAACTTTCAATACTTCTACAAGTAATCTATTGGCACAACGCAAGGAAGGTATTAACAGGATGATACCTAATTTTGTCTGCTGCTTACCGACGATGAGCGTAAGCCAGTCTATGAGCTCTCTCCGAGTTTTCCATTTGCTACCAGCTCCAACGCCACATATTGCTCCGAAGTCCTCGACAAACTTGTGTGAGACAGTGTAGATTAAGTGTCTCAGACTTCTCTCTGTCCCTATAACACAAAGGACAGAGTTCCCTAAGGAATCCTTCAGGAAATAATGAACCATACGATGCCCTTTCTCCTGGGACACAAAACGTTCTTCCCAAGCCACAAATTTGTTCGTATTAGCCTTCATCTCTATAAAGGATAGCCGCAAGCTGCAATTCTGTCACTGAAATCTCACACAATATTGATCTTGTAAGCAAAATGTAAAAAAGAAATTTCATAGAATATGCCAATACATGCCCCTGTCACCATCCTAATCGTAGTGAACATGATAAGCAAACTGCAATGGTCATCTGCAGGGAACTTAAAGTAACAAAACGCAGTTCCCTAAGGCAAAAGAACATCATTGCTATAATGGAAGAGCTAAAACGAAAAAGAAAATAAGGCACGACACTCAAACGATTCCGTGACCAAACAGATGTATATATCGAGGAAGCTAATGTTGTCTGCATAGAGACACAGAATCTTCAGTTCGAAGAGTGAAAGTCTATTGATAACCAACCGATGGATGATTAGACGCAGGAGCAATTCACGCGAAGTATTTCCATTTTGATCCTTCCATTTACGAAATATCCAATACATAAAGCACAAAGCACGCGAGCACAATCCATACAGTTGTGTACAAGGCATGATACAGTTATCCATGATCCACCTGTTTCACAGACATCTATTGAGGCCTTGACCATACAAGAAATGGAGAAACCAACGTGATCGAAACCGTACCCTATGATCAAAACACCAAAACCAACCGGAAAACGATCAAAACCCAATCCCTACAACAATGCCACCCAACAACAACCAAGCCACCATAAATCATTCACCCCCTCACATAAACCCTCAGACCCTAACTCACCCTCACATCACCAATAACCACAGAACCCACCACAACTCCACAAGTCCTCCCGTTGCAAACACAATGCACATGATCCCACAAACCAGAAACCAAGAACGAACCCCAAAACCCAAAAAAACCCTACAAAACCAAAAACCCAGAAGCAGAAACACAAAAATCGCAAAAGGGTTTCACAGAATCACCAAATAGCGCAAACCTTTGGCGAAAAGGGCACGACCCAAGTGAAGCCTTGGGGGTTCTGGTTAGGTGAATCAGTGGAGGAAGCAAAACCCTGAAGTTTGTGATGATGGTGTCAAAAACCCAGAAAGGAGTGTGATGTTTGAGAGGAAAACGAGAGGGAGAAAGGGGAATGGTGTTGTAGTACAATGGCAATGGCAAAGAAGCAGAGAGGGGAATGTCCATGTTTGGCAACTCCATTGTCATTTTTGGGGTTTTTGGGCTTTGATTTGTTGGGATCATTTTGTGTGATGCGATCATAGCAAAGGGGCGAGAGATCCATTCTACAGGTATGAAATTTCATAGGGTAATTACACACAAAACAATGGTAAAGTTTTGATCGACCATTCAAAATCGTTAATTTTGATATGTTCATAAAGTTTAGATTAAAATAAATAAAATTTTATTTTATTACAGTGGGTGAGGAGTTTGTTCATAAAGTTTAAGTTAAAAATATATAAAATTTTATTTTATTAAAATAATAGACAAAATGAAATGTACGTAATCTTATTTTTATCAAATATTGTAATACGGAGTGTTATGCATAAAACCTCTGATTTTCCGATTATAACATAAAACCTCATGAATCTATGCCTCGCAACAATACTAAATGTGAAAAGAAAGAAAGCTTATTATGGGGATAAAATATATGTTGACAGAAATTATGTTTATGGTCTTGTACCACAGTATGTTTGAAGGTATGACTCATCTCAAGTCGAGAACACAATACACTTCTCAGATGCAGTGAGGGGACGAGGATGTTGGGTAATACTAAATAATACTGTCACGTAACATAACAACTAACACATGGATCGTTGATTTCTAGTGTACACTACAAAATTGATCAACAACAAACAAGAGATGACACAGATAGAGGGTAACTAAAGCTGTTAGCATATTGAAAAGAGACGCTTTCGCCGGGGCCTAAAGGGTCTCCGTTGTTGACAACACAATCGTTGTAGTCAACCCTCTTGAATACATTAGGATCGACGAGCCTGGCTGTGCTGAACCAGCCACAATTCAGGTGTATGTTGCAGATGCTACAGCCAGTGATGCAGACGTTCTGTATTTGGACCGTGTAGGTCGGTATGCCGTTGGGGAGAGGTTCTGTTGGTCCTTGGAAGATGCTTATGCTGTCCCTCGAGCATGTCGATCCTACTCGGTTTGTGTCACCGTCGTCTACATACAAAATCAAGCATAAACCTTAGACAATGGCGTATGATAACTAGTGACATTCTATCACTAGTTTCATAGACACTACCTCAGTAACTTGTTTTTGCGATAGATATCGTAAATCAACCAATCAGAAAAAGAGTTCGTTTAAAGAAGGATTACCAGTTGATTGGAGGAGCTTGCGCATGTGTACAGTGACATTGTTGGCCTTGGTGAAGACAGATTTGTGGTTGTCTATGCAACTAGTTACAGCTGCTGCTGAAATCCCAAAAGCAACTGCACGCTCAAAAAATGCTCTGATTCATTAACTATTAGTATTAATGATCCTTTTAACCACCCTTCTGATTTTTGGGTTAAACCTCCACCGGAAATCACGTTGGTCTTAACTAATTTGAGATTGAGTTAGGTAGGATACAACAAGGATGAGTTGAACTTTCCCACCATCTATAATTCCATTCATAAGACTCAAATTTGAGATCTTGTTTAAGTTGAGTTCACGATACCAATCAATATTCTTTAACTACAACCGCTGAAATTTATACTAGGCATTGTTCTGACAGTTAATATGATGAATACCCAAAAACAAGAAACAAAACCAACAAGACAACGAGAAACAAGAACTTAAAGTAAATCTTTTACGAGTTCAGGAGAGAAATTCATCAGAAAAATTGCCTGGAAGTGTATATCTGGTGATTGCTTAATTGCATTTCATTTGATGTAGCTACAGATAATCATCTAAACGAAATGGATGCATGACATTGAAGCCAATGGTTCGGAGAAACTGAATATGCAACTAAGAAGCAACCTAATTCATGTAGTCACATATGTATA
Organism: Drosera capensis; assembly: GCA_001925005.1. Classification (NCBI taxonomy): domain Eukaryota; kingdom Viridiplantae; phylum Streptophyta; class Magnoliopsida; order Caryophyllales; family Droseraceae; genus Drosera; species Drosera capensis. Next base: position 134,021 of record LIEC01011869.1, read on the forward strand.
GTAAACACGGGGGATGAGTTAATGTGATGCATTCCAAATCAATTCATCAAAGTATATTATGGGGAGGAAAAGGTGATAAGATTACCGATGAAAGCAAGCATGAAGATTGGAGTGCTCAATCCCAAATGGACCATGAAGGCGTTACATTGACAGGGTTTTCTCACAGCAGTCGACATGCTCGGCATGGCTTCAATCTGTCTCTCCCTGCAAGCCTCACTTAGAATGAAAAACATGTTTTAAGTATGGAGAAAGGATTGCCTAGTTAAATCTCAAGTGATCAAATCTTTGCTGGGGAAAAAAAAAAAAAAAACCAAGGGAGAGGAGCAAGAAGATAAAGAGACCACTCACCTTGCTTATTCAACAACAGGAAACTGTCTTGAAAGACTGAGGCAGCCAACAAATGAGCTTTTAACTTGTATGCCTTGTAAAAATTATTGGAAGCTAGCCAATGAAGGAAGTGATCATACGATATCAACATGTTTAGGATATTATCCTAGTTCATATCCTTGTTTACCATAGCGATTATTTAGTTTCCTTATATTTAGATTTTCTGGTTTGGCTAGAATTGCATAACGTGCACTTGCCCTCTATTTAGCATATTATAGGAGATCATATCTAAACCCTCTGTATATAAATGATTATACTCACGTTGATGAAAGATAGTCAATGAAGGAGAGTGATCATACGATATCAACATGTTTAGGATATTATCCTAGTTCATATCCTTGTTTACCATAGTGATTATTTAGTTTCGTTATATTTAGATTTTCTGGTTTGGCTAGAATTGCATAACGTGCACTTGCCCTCTATTTAGCATATTATAGGATATCATATCTGAACCCTCTGTATATAAATGATTATACTCGCATTGATGAAAGCAATCGCCTGTTAATTCATCTCATCACGTTTTTCTCAGAGAGCAAGAAAGTAACTCGCTGAGAAATTTACATGCTCATTGCAGCAATACTGATACTTGGCATTTTAGATAGTTAACCACATCATATCCCATATATAAGTACAAGGTATGAAAGAAGTGCAATAGCATCGAACTTTCGCTTTGATTTCAACGGTCTGATATCGTTTTGATGATCATAGTTCAATCTTGATGGAAATTTCAGAGTTTATCAATCGATGTTGTTTTTTCCATGTATCTAGGTGCCGGCCCAACAACAGTATCACGGTATATTCCAATGTTATAAGAAGAAAAGTGTCCAATCAAAAAAGAATAGAAGGGCACACACATAAAGATGAAAAGAGACAAGCGAGAAATCAACCTTAATATGAGAGAGATTTGGAGGCTGCATGGATGTGTTGGTCAAATAAAATGAAGCAACGTTGCTTTCGCTACAGCCCTTGGTCTTTAGTCTGAAAAGAGAAACATACACCATGTGGATGATTAACTGTTTGACAGTCCATATTGTAGAAGATTAATTAGCACTAATTAATTGCTTGTGGTAATTATTGCATGCTCTTCTGCATCTGATTTGAGTCATTTCAGGGATTGCTGGACTAGCCTGCAAATAACATCAATTACTTCAAGGAAAAAGTGGCATAAACCCGTGGAATATGCACAGATGATCTTCTAATCTTTGAAAATAGATCGATGACTCTCGGAGAGAAGTATATTGAAAATTTTTGGAGGAGTATAGTGCAAGAATCAGGATTTTGTCCCAGAAGAAGGGTATGCATTTTCCAAATATCAGGTGTCATATTGATAAATTTTCTAACCGCGGAGTTAACAGGTTTCAAGCATATAGATGGGATAAATCAGAAGGAATTTTGTACCAGAAAGACCAAATATTCCACACATCAACTATCCTAGTAGGGATCTCACCGCTTATTGCTTAATAAGCAGCACGATGAACACAAGCAATAATTCAGGCGTAGCTGCAGCAAGAAGCCCCAAGAACGTAATTCTGTGCTGAATTTCTTTCAAGAATGTAGACGATTTCATATGAGCAGATTATAGAAGCAGTCATCGCGACCTCATTAGCAAGACAAAGCCCACGATTGCCGAAGAGAAAACAACTTATCTTTGTGCCTATCTGAGCCAACTCCAAATCTAGCAACTGGCAGACTACATTTACATACAAACTCATCAGGAATTGATACGAAGACAGCTTGCTTGGTATTCAGCAATTCTGACTTCATGGCATCACCCCAGCCATAGTCATGTCAGGATCTTCAGTTGGCATTTTCATACAGGTACAAACCCAGCTTTATAAAGCAAAGGGATGCGAACTTTGTCAACTTGATCATCTTGCAGTTACTCCTGAATAAATAACTAACACCATCATCAACTTAGCCAAATAATTCTTTGTGATGATACCCATCGTAACAACCACAGGACTGACTCCAGGATTTAATCCACCGTAGATAATAGGAACCTCAAGCTTACAAACATCAAATTTCTGACAAACTCGCCTCCACCCGATTAAGATATTCTGCATTTTGGGCTAGTCAAAATCGACCTGCACCATCTTTGATCAAAAACACATTTTGGCAAATCCCCTCCTTATAAACCAACACCTTACCTGCCCAACACACCGATGTCGGATACCGTCTCCTCGCCCTCCCCTCATGTCACTAGTCACAACCCATTTCAAATCCTGAACGGGCAATGTTGTCTTTGTATCCATAGAACATTTCCCAAATGTTTCTTCGTTCATCAACCCCGGAATTCAATTCTAAATCAATTTCTCACCATGTTTCTTGCAACCCAGATGAAAATGGGCTAAACTCCTTTTCATCAAAGCAAGAAATTTTTGCAAGCAACTCTCAATAGCACAGTTTTGGGTCAAATGTGCTCATAATATAGGCTTATTGCGATGAAACTCATCATGGGTATTCGACATTTTGTCACAAAAAGATGATATTTTAAGACCAGGCAGGATGAATATCAATTGAAAATCTTTGAGATGAAACAATTTGAGGATATAAGCAATTTTGAAAAAGTATCGCCAAAGCCCTAGAATTGTCTTTTGTAAAAAGCACGAAAAACATAAATTCAATTGGTATAACTTAAACTATGATTTGTAGCATACAATACAAAAATGCTAGTACATCATTTTGTTGTTTAATGACTATGTCGGAATTTGACGAGTGTATGTTCAAACTATTGCAATTAAGTTCGAACATAAGAGATGATGATATCTTGCAACTTTAGGGGTGACACCGGCAACGAGCTTGCAGTTCTTTCTTCTAAAGGTTAACCTTAAGTTAAGGACAACATAAAGCATATTATAGCACATATATAATGATGTAATTTAGAGAAAAAGTACCATAAAATAAGAAAGTGTTTAATCATGGGCGGGAGTCTATAAATTTCATCAACTCAATGAATAAGGAGAAATAACGTATTCCCAGTTTGAGAAAATACGACATCATTGCGAGCCCTCAAAATCAAATGTAGAATAATACACAAGAGAGGAGAGATCTGAATATCTGATCATCATTCAAATGGGTAAATGGTGATCTGTTCTCAGGTAATCATCATCATGTTGAATGGATTCACCGCATTGCCATTTCATCAATATTTCATTTCTGTTCATTTGGGTTTTTTGCAATAGATCTAATCAGTCTTTGATCATAAAGAGATCAAGGGGCATGAATTCTTATTGGGGCTTGGTGTGAAACATTGACGAGATTTCGCTGCCATCATGTTTTTAGGGCATCAACCTTATTTCAAGCGTTCTGTCTTAGTTGGGTCTGTCGGTTAAAATGACTCTCTTATCCGGATTTTGCATTCTGCCTTTCAAGGTATGTGTTGGCCATGCTTTCATTAATCTTGTTATAGCTCGCCAACAAATCGTTTGTGCTCTCACAGTGAAATCTGAAATGAGAGAGGAGGCGTATTGATCCAATGCATGCTCACACGTGAATCTTATCATCATGGGCGACAAAGATGCCAAAATCCCATTACTCTCAAGCTCAAACGACACAACGATGAAAGCTAAAGAAGATTGTGCGACGACGAGAAGAAGGTACCACAGTTCCAAAAGTGCTTCGGAAGAGAACACTGATCCCCTAGGATACAATGGCGCTTTAGATTCTGTTCCACCTTTGGTGTCCTCTTGGCCTAACAACTTGAGCATTTCACAAATCTTCATGATCTTAGCTCTCTACCTAGGCATAGGGACGACAAGTTTCTTCTTGGTAAGAGACCAACTCGACGGCAAGAAAACGAATGGGATTCTCGATGTCATCTACTTCTGCATTGTGACAATGACGACCGTCGGATATGGTGACCTTGTGCCAAGCACCACCTTGGCTAAACTCCTCGCTTGCCTCTTTGTATTCACCGGGATGGCTGTTGTTGGGATTCTGCTAAGCAGAGCAGCAGACTACTTAGTAGAGAAGCAGGAGGTTCTTTTGGCTCAGGCGATTCATCTCCGGGACAAAGTTGCACCCTCAGAGATCCTCAAGCAAGTCGAAACTAACAAGACGAAGTACAAGGTCGTGATGACAATGGTGACTATGCTAGCGCTTGTTGTGGCTGGGACTCTTGTGCTGACTGTGGTGGAGAAGATGAGGATCGTTGATGCGTTTTACTGTGTTTGTGCGACGATCACCACTCTGGGGTATGGCGATGAGAGCTTCTCGACACAAGGGGGACGCTTGTTTGCCGTGTTCTGGATATTAAGCAGTACAATATGCTTAGCTCAGTTCTACTTTTATCTTACTGAACTTTACACAGAGAGGCGGCAAAGGTCGTTGGTCAAGTGGGTTCTCGGGCGAAAACTGACTTATGCAGATATCGAGGCTGCTGATCTTGACAATGACAAAGTTGTCAGGTAATTAAGCGGCTTCGTACTGGAGTACTTTGTTTAAATATATAACTTTTAATTTGAACTCTATCAAGAGTTGATTTCTCCAATAGAATTATTCAACCTCATTTCAAAAATTCAACATATCAAGAAGGTCACGGATCATATGGGAATTATGGTCTTTCATGCTTCCTATTTCGCTCCTTTGAAGCTCCATATCCTCTTACTTGAAAAGAGCTGATGTGTGTTCTTGCTTTGGTTGTTCTGTTCTTTCCTTGATCTGTTTATGCAGCGTCGCCGAGTTTATTCTTTACAAGCTAAAAGAGATGGAGAAGATCAACCAAAACGACATTTTGGTTCTCAAGGAGTGCTTCAGAAACTTAGATGTCGACCAATCCGGAACTCTAACAGCAGCGGATATAATGTCAGCTGCTTAATGCTTCAGCACCACCAAAATTTTCTCTCGTTCTGGTGCAAACATTTTGCTACAAATCAGATAAGAAAATTTTCCTGTCAACAATACCCTTTTTAGATGTTTAGATTCCTTTTCTTATAAAAAAATTAACTCCTTTAAGATTATCACGGTATCCATTTCTAATTACAAAAACTCTTAACAATTATCTTTCGGATATATACTGGATTAATAACATGGAGCACATGACTTTTCCCTTATTATTATAATGTTTCAAGTATGAAAAATGGCCAAGCACAAATGCACAATGGACCTTTTGCACTCAACGAGGTTTGAACTCCGATCACTGATATCATCATAATGTAAATCCATTTCTTTGTCATGTTGGTTTACGCTGTTTCATGTAGAGTCGGCAGATGTGAACCATTTGGAGTTGGTAGAACATAATCTATCAGAAACCAAAGTAAATAGGAAAAGATAACAACGTTAGCATAATGTGGATATTGACTGTTCATTGCCAAAGTAACCATCTCACCAACCCAAGCTAAGACAGCTCCAGATTGCATAATCTTATACCTTGCTGTTACTCACCCTGACCCTCTCTGGCAACATTGCTGTCGGGAACCACTTAGGTCATTCTCGAATTCCCGTGTTATTCATCTCGAGCAGAATGTCTTCTGTGTTAGAAATAGACACATTGAATTGAAAATAACGTAAACAATCTTTCATCATGGGAGTATTAACGTAATCTTGACATGAGACTGTAATATGAAACTTCGTGACGGTAGATGTTTGCGAATCCACTAGTGAACCACGGAACTATTTGTTATAGCTTTCAGTTCTTCTTTGTTCTTTTTAAGGATAGTGCTCGTTTCTCAACGATCCAGAGTTCCGAATTTCACATTATATCTTACTCAATCATGTTATCGACATTTTGTATCGATACGATTCTTTTCGACAGTATGTTATTTTCATGCTTTTCTTCCTAGATGATGCTCATCATCATGGAATGTAGGTGAAGATGGGATATCTTTCAACTTAGTTTGTTGTCAAAGAATAGTAAACATCATAATCCATTTTATCCTTAAACGCAATCTTAGTCCTAATCTTAGTATCTGTTATGCTTTCAAGTAAAGATGAATGATTTTCTATCTTGATTGAATTAATGAATATTTGTGTTTGTTCTTTTAAGACACTTCTCTTTCCTCATATCCTCCAAAATTTGAGAAAAAATATCTACCATTGAAAACTGACAACGTTAATCTGAAGAAACACTAGGATCTTATTACTTCCTTAATTTTATTTTTTTTCTCATTGGTATAGATTACATTTGATAAACTTTCATACTTCAACTAAGAACCACTACACCTTAAACTTGGGAGTGAAAATACAATAGAGAGACCCCTAAAAACAAGTTCTGGGCACTTGGTTTCACTTAGAAGACAGGCTTCGAATTCGAGTAATATGAATGAAAAAAACAAATGTTGGGAAGGTTTTGTCTCTTTTTGCTAGTCTTCTGCGGATTGATCATGGAGGGAATAACAACACAAAAATAATAACATCGTATCTCTGATTGACCACATTATTGAGGAATAAAAATATTTGTCATTCGAGTCAATCTTTATTGGTTTATATATTGACTCTTTTTATTGGTTGATGTAATCTAATCCATCTACCAACATCTTAAAAGAAGAAACGTAACTGCAGTAGAACCACATTGTCTATGGAGAAACCACACCGAATGGTGAAAAATCATATCGACAAGACAAAACACCATTGAATGTGGAGAAATCCTGCATAATATTAAAAAATCTCACTGATCATGTTTTCGAGAGGTTTTCTCCATGTTAAATGGGATTGGCTGCAGCCCTAGTGTAATATAGTATGGAGTATATATGGGAATAAAAGCTCTACAAGGGACATTTTTTTCAAAAAAAAAAAAAAAAACTCAACATGGAAGGGAAATACTAAAGGAGGAAAGCATTAAAAAAAAGTGAGGGAAAAAATGGTCTGATTTGTATGTGAAATTTAGAGCCAACGGTCACTTTCAAATTGAAAGCGACAGGGAAAGAGAGGGATAACAGGCGCCATTGCCGCCTCAATGATTTCTTCTTGCTTCACTTACTCATCCTCTGCTTATAAAATCCCAATGCTCAAGCTCTATAGTTTCCTCACAACTTGGAATCATAATCATCATCACAATGGGCATTCAAGAGAACCCAAATATCCATCATAATCAAGCTGACGCGGTCGTCTATGAGCTTGATCGCCTTCGTAACATCCTCACAGGTCCCCGATCTTCTTTTGGCTTTACTTATGGTTCTTAGTTCACTTGTTTGAGATATTGATGTTTTTTATATGTTAATATGAAAACCAACTCATACATATTCTCAGCATTTGTAAGTTAAATGTTGGTTGCAGAGAAGGATAATGAGTTGGCTGCTGCTCAATCTGAAATCAAGGCTTTGAGGGCGATCGAGAACCTCAAGGCGAGGGCAGTTGATGAGGTAACTTATGTAAAAGCAGTGATCTTCGTTCAGATCTTGATGGACGTAACAATCTTCTGTACATTCGAAACATGGGTTAATTTTGCATATAACAAGGCACAAGTAGCAGGAAAAATAAAGAGTTTTATGTTCTTATGCAGCTAGCGGGTGAAATTGATAAGCTGGATGAGAAGCTAAGGCTGACAGAAAATATCCTAGAACAAAAGGTGTGTGGTATTGCCTTTGCAATTCCTCTCCAAAACTAGGTACTAGTATTAAACAGGAGTTCTAGGGTTCGACAAAATCTTATTCGAAATTCTGTTTGAATGCAGAAACTTGAGATTTCAAAGTTAAAAGAAGAGAAGAAGAATGCCTTGGCTGCCCAACATGCAGCCGAATCAACTCTCAGAAGGGTGCACACAAGTCAGAAGAACGACGACCCTGTTCCCATTGAATATCTCCTTGTGCCTCTGGAAGCTGAAATTAAAATGTATAAGAACGAGGTAACCATGCAAGTCAATGCGTCGATGACAGCTTACTCCGTTTGAACATTCAATTATAATCTTAGTAGACTAAAAGGTCGAGGTTCAAGCCAAAACGAGCCTTACAGTCTTTGCTATGGATTTAAATGATAGCGATTGCAAGTTCTCACATTATAAAATAACTATACTTACAGATGCAAGCAATTTGGTACTAGACTTTGGTTTTTCATCATAAACTTATTGTCTTCCAAGAATTCCCAAGCTCAGAATTGAGCTGTTGAATAGATGAAGTATCATGCTTCTGGTCATATATTCTAACACAGGTTGCATCATTGCTGGAGGATAAGAAAGCATTGGAACGACTCAATAAGGCGAAAGAGGCAGCGCTCACAGAAACAGAGAAGATCCTGAGGAGTGCCCTCGAGAGGGCCTTAATAGTGGAGGAAATACAGAACGAGAACATAGAGTTGAAGAAGCAGGTCGAAATATTCAGAGAAGAGTACCGTGCACTTGAGAAATGCAATCGGCAAAAAGTTCTTGAGGACGAGAAGCTTACCCAGACGATATGGGAGCTGGAGGAGGCGCTTCTGGCGGGAGGGTCTGCTGCAAATGTCATCCGTGATTATGAACGACAAATCTCTGAACTGAATGTAAGGCCTCATAATCAGAGTCACGTTTTTGCTTTCTTTCAAGAACTCCCTTTCCTTGACAGAGTAAATCTGCGAAGCAAAACAACTAACATCAATGAGCTCAAAGAGCACACCAATCATTAAGATGATAGTTGAATATTAAGAACACCGAGACAACTTCATAGTCCTTCGTACTTTTTCCTATTCATAAAAACAACGACCCAATGACATACTTGCAAGACTTTGACATATATTTTCTCTATGTTTCAGCTGGAGATGAAGACATTGGAGAGGGAACTAGCAAGAGCAAAAGTTTCAGCCAGCCGGGTTGCAACTGTGGCAGCTAACGAATGGAAGGATGATAATGACAAGGTTATGCCAGTCAAGCAATGGCTAGAAGATCGAAAGACACTGCAGGTATGCAACCCCGTCAGTCCTACTCAAAGTTCGAATAGAGAAATGGTATATCATTTCACCAAGACAACATGAATCGAATACGAAAACATAAGCTTAAAATAATGAAATCCTACTGTCTATAGGCAGAGATGCAACGCCTGAAAGACAAGCTAGCCGTGGCTGAGAGAACAGCAAAGGCAGAAGCTCAGCTCAAGGTAAATATTTCGTCGCCCATGATATTTAGCAATGAACTTCTTGTGCTCTTTTATTTGCTCTTGACTGTTGACACAAAGATTCGGTTTTGAACTTCAGGACAAGTTAAAGTTGAGGCTCCAAACTCTTGAAGACGGATTGAAGAATGTCTCAAGTCCCTCCCCAAATCCGACTACACCTTATAGCACACCAAAACCTCCAAAATCCAATCAGATCCTTGGATTCCTTTCAAACAATGCAAGTTTAAGGAAGATCAGATCCACACCGGAATCAAGGACTACAGCTACTGCTTTGCAGAAGTCAAGGGTGGAATCCGGAACCGGAGATGAAAACAAGGCCAATAGAGTGATGCGAAGAAGCCTGTGGGTGTCTAGGAGTAGGGTTGCGGGTGGTCAGGTAGAGGATGGCGATAAGGTCATGAAGACAAAAACCTACGTTTGCAGTTCAGAGCCTCGTGATGACAATGCCGACAATAGCAGCGGCCAAGGATTATTTGACAATGGAAACGAAGACCCTGGAAAAGAAGACGTAGTTTCAGGATTCCTGTATGATAGGATACAAAAAGAGGTAATTGGATTGAGGAAGTATTGTGAGGATAAAGACGCTGCCTTAGTGGCCAAGGACGATGAGATCAAGGTGCATAGTGTACAAACCACAGCCTCCTGTCTTGCACTTCTATGATAAGTGTTAACTGAAATGGCAATTCCATAACTTGTTTTTTGCCAGATGTTCGAGAGGAAGGTCGATGCACTGACAAAGACGATGCAAGTGGAACTAAGGAAGGCGAAAAGGGAAAACTCAGCCAAGGCAAAGGAGTCGCAGACAGAAAATCATAGAAAGATGACCAAAGATATCTCCCTGAACAGGTTTGCTGAACTTTGAAAATGTTGATTTTGTTGCTCACCTGAAGGTTGCAAGCTGCTGTCTAACACAGTGTATTGGTCTCTCTAATGACAGCAGCGAAGGATCTGAATGAAGGTGAACGCAAGAACTCGGGTTCGAGGCAGGACACCAATAGTCCCTCGCATCTGTGAAAGAAAATAAGTATGTGTTTCAAATCCTAGGATTTTAGATAAAATATTGTATCATGGTATTATTCCATCATTTGATCTATAAATTTAGCCAAGCCGCCAAGCTAGTCATATCTTCTGCGGCCGGTCTAACCCTTAACACTTGACAAGAAAAACACAAAACAGGGTCCAATTTCGGAACACCTCTCCGTTCTCCATATATCTACATATAGTCTTCATTCATTGAGCTTACAGATACCAGGAAAATGGGGTAGCTTTCAGTCCAAAAAATAAAGAAATTGAAAAGCAGCTTAAAAAAGCACGAAGAGACAGAGGATCTCTAGCGTGTTCTTCTCTACTCCTGAATGGTAGCCAAACTCGGCCTCCATCTACATCTCCGTGTCATATCCATCTCCCAGAAACTATCAGAAAATCGGATCGAGACGCCTCTAGACTCAAGCTCCTTCACGTTCTCCATAAGCTCATTCAGCTCCTTCCTCGAGACCACGATCTTTACACTTCTATTCACGGTGACAACATTATCATGCCCAATGTTTTGCGTGACTGGAGGTTGACCAACACCCTGGACGACCGGCTCTAACATCCTGCGGCATCTCTCAACTGGAAGAGTTGTCGCAGGATGTACCTTGGTCGACCTAAGGTTCACGCTATTATCTTGTTTGTGATCGCTGCAGCTTCGGCTATCTGGACGTGATAGTCGATCACAGCAGTTCCCCATTGGAGCAAAAGGGTAAATGGAATCACAACATCTAGAAAGAACAAAAGGACTTTTATAGAGGCTCTGGTACTAGTTTTTCCCATGTCTAGACGAGGAGGCCAAGAAGATAAACGTGCAAGCAACAACGTTGTTGGTTTAATATTTTGTCCCATAAAAGGGGAATGTTCATTTTATTCTAGGCTATATAGTTCATGTTAGGTACATAGAACTTGAATAAAATATACCAAAATGCAGAACTATCTCTTCTGTCGTCCCATTAAAAGACAACAATGCGAAGGGTTCCAATGTCAATCGCATATATTAGACATTTAACTAAGATATGATTAGTTTGCAAGTTTTGTTTATTGAAGTTGAGGCAAGCATCATAGAAGGAAAAGAGTACAGAAGATGAAACCTTGGCTACATAGGAGCATCCGAAACTAGATCATTCGGTGTGTTCTCCTTCATTTCTTTGGCACAAGTTAACTGCGTCATTCCAACTCCCGCAAGAAAGAGGCATAACCCGAATGATGATCATGTCCTAGTAGATGCTTGTCGACTTCAATGGCGCTCTTGGGTCGCCACATTGCATCCGACTTACTTATCGTACAAGAATGCTTTAGCTCGAACGCCTTCATCTCCTAGTGCACGATGGAATCAAAACGGATGACAATGCACCATAAAACTTAATCCACAAATCTATCAAGAACTAACATCTCCTAGTCCACATTCAAGAACCCAGCATAACCGACTCACAACTTCCCTTCCCGCCCTAAGGCGAATGTTTAAAACCTAAAGCCAGCACAACTACTCACAGCACCCAAACATTACGTCTTCAGACATGAACACCTTCTGTGCATCGCCTAAATTAGAATCTCATTCCTTTCTCACCTTGAATACTGCAAGTGTTATGGGACGGTTTCAATTTCGCCCATGTTGTTTCAGTTTTGCCATGGTTTGAGTTTGAGCAATATGCGTAGTGATGTGAATACCGGGCCAGACCCTCCGGCCCTTTCAGACCCTGGGCTCCGCCCAGCCCCTTTCACCAAAATAAATTCTGCCACGCGGCAAATGTTTCTTGAAAAACAAAAAACAAAAAAAACAAAAACAAAAATAGTCCCATTCACATGTTATGTGTGATTAAATTATTGAACATGAACATCAATGATCATGATTAAAATTTCATTTCTCTCACATTTTTTGTAATTTAAAAATTGATTACGGATCGACAGTCTAGCCACATATAATGTGTGGTTACTTATCAAAGAAAAAAAATAAACAAATTATGTGGTTAGACATAAATTCATTGAATCCTTATCAAATGAAATGACTATTAGTGAAAAACAGTTACAAATGTTTAGTTTAAAAATCAAGAATCGGAATTTAAATATACTTTTTTCTAGTTTAGAGATCTTCAAAATTGGAAATCATATCGAGTTAACATAAACATGTCTATTTATATGTATAAAGTTAATCTAATCTTTCTTGATATCAAAGTTGGTTTCTTTGGTATCAAATTTGGTTGGTCTTATTTTAATTAATTATAATGCTATATATTAATGATTGTATTTAACCTAATTAATTTAAAATAATTCTTTATTTTTATTTTCATTTGTTCGTCGGTTTGATTTGTAATGACACTTCATTTTCTCTTGTTATTATAAAACAAGTTTCAATATTGGATTGATTCCAATTCACCTAAAAGACTGTTATTTAGTGCCGAAATTATGAGGGAGTAATCATCGCTTACCAATAAAGGTGAAGAGAACCAACTTTTAAGTACGAAGTCACATAAAAACGTTGGACCATATGTAATTCATAAATACACATTACTCAAGTCTCAAAAGCTAGATATAATAACAACAATTTAATTAATCCCGTTATAAATAACCCCTGAAGTTAACCCAAAACATGCTAAACAAACAAAATAAGACTGAGAGGAAACAAAGAGCTGGCCAACCCGGTCAGTTTCCAACTTTTTCAAAAAAATCAGGTGAACCAAAAAGCAAAACCCTCTCCCTCACTTCACTCTACCCTCAAAGCCTCCCTTTTCCCACTTATTCCTTCTTCTCATTACTTCCTAGTTTTTCCTCATATGAAGCACTCAACTAAACTAACAAAACACAACTAATATTGATCATTGAAGAGGTGAGGAAGATAGAGGGAGATTAACACGACGTCGACGGAGGGTGGGTAATGGAAATGGGAGGAGGATTCCACGGGTATCGCAACAACTCCTCGTCGTCGTCGAGTGGTACATATATTGAACCTTGATCTCACGAGCGTATACTTATATTTGTATGTGCCTTTGCTTATCAGGTTTTTGTTTTGTTTTATATCGGCTTCATGGGTCGTGTTCTAGTTCACTGGCTTTAATTCCTTTTTGCATGCAAATAGCGAGGGTGACTAAAATCTTCATACCCAAACCGACAAGGTTAAGGAGTAGTGTACTTAATTATGATCTTTGTGCGAAATGTAAAATCAATTCAAACCAAAAGAATAAAAAAAAAAATCCCATTTATATTTTTTCTACATTTTATTAGCATGGTAGTATATACTCGATAAAATGTTTAATCAAATAAACAATAATATTGGGTGCTTTTGCCGACGCTTCAGCCTATATATCTAAGCTCAATATACAACATCAGGAAATGAAAAAACGTTTATATTGTCAATTGATGTAGTTTTGCTCTATTAATTTTTTCCTTGGAACCCTTTGTATAACGAAAATAATTGGGGTATTGTTCACGTTGGTTTTTCATTTCGAATATTTTATTATTCGTTGCATTCACTGATACCAAACGATACTTTTCAAGTGGCCAATGGTTCGACTCGATGCACAATATAATTCGATGAACCAGGAGAGAAAAAAGACGAAATACAAGTGGTATGCAATATGAAACGCCCTGTTGACACGTGGTGATCATGCACTGCACTGTCAGACTCCATTGGGTCCCACCCGAATGGGTTCGAACAACGGGGAATCAAAACAAAATAAACAGGGGAATGCATATAAAGAGTAGTTGAAACGAGAAAAAGTAGAATATGCACGTATGTTTGATCGTCTTATTTATTGAGGGTTTTGATGATCTCTATCTTCAATTTCCGATGAGTCCTAGGGTCATCTGCAATGACTCATTATAAACAAGCCAAACAACAAACGTAGATTATCTTGTCAAGTCAAGTGTAAAATATAATGTAACGTGGACTTAATGCATGAATACAACTTTACATCTTAAGATGTTATTTTTTGATATCCTCTTGAGGTGTCATATCCCTGAAATCATGATAAGAAGAAGGAACGATTTATTAATGAGTCAATTCATCTTGACGTATTGACTCATTACTACCATCCTCACGTATCATATATATCGGACAATTTATAGAGAAACATAGAGAAAAGATAAATTAACGATCTTAAACTCTAGGATTTTAATTTGATATTTGACACATAACTTCGTGAACTTTGGAAATAGGTTGATCAGAGTCCTTTCTTGTGAATTTTCTTTCAACAAGGACTGGTCCCTAAACTTTGACTCGTATTGTGGTGCAGAATAAGTGTACATCAACTGATGTAAATATATTGTGGTCTAATATGATAAAATTAATATTATTGTCAAGTCTTGTATTTTCTTCATCAAAAAGAAAATCTTGTATTTTCAATTAAATTAAAGAGAAGAGATTTATTTTTTTCATGCATTTAGTACATCAATAAACCTTTCCAAATTCAAATATGATCTATCTATTATAGTATATCTAAATACAGAACCCTATGATGGTATGTAACAATACATGTGGTACATAGGACGTCAATCCTTTTAAATGTTACACTTTTAATTTTTTTATCTTTTATAAAAAAAATAACATCTTAACTATAAAAAAGGTCATTCATATAAATGTCAAATGCTAACTTTTTTTGTATCTTTTACGAAAATCAACATCTCAATTATTTATAATAAAAAAGGTTCATCCATGTGAAAGTTAACTAACTTTTTTTACATCTTTTACAAAAAAAAAAAACAAACAAAAGTCGCAAATGAAAATCACAATCATTACAAAATCACATAAATACATATAAAATGACCATAACCAACCATGTATGCTGCGCTGTAGTAAACTAGTGATCTATAAGAAGAGTATATCGCGAGGAGGGAGAGTATAAATTATGAATGAAAATCTATACCTGGTGGCCTCGCTGCAGCTGTAGAAACATACTCATCGTTCCTAGCACATTTGGTTCACAAGTTTATATAAATTTGTATTGTAATTAAGACGGTGAATTGCTTGGACTCTTCATAGTTCACGATATTCAATGACTAAACCATATACTAGTATATATTAGTGTGTCCGCTCCTGTAGTTATACACAAGATAAAACAAAAATCAATTTTAAAATAATGATCTTTTACATGGACACATAAACATTTTTAACAATTAAAATATATTTATCCTATATATAAAAAAATGTTTACTCTAACAAACTTATGATTTGGTTATTTGTATTTATTAGTTGAATTTAAGTCGATAAAAACAATATAATAGATGATTCACCGGTTAAATCTAAATATCCGACAAAGTGACCTATAACCCTAAACACTTTTGGTTAATATATATTTAGTGTAGATACTCATTGCGTGGCATATATACGAGTGGATAGTACTCTGTATACACACATCAAACAAATTAAACATAGGAGCATTGTATACACATGAACTATACCTTGAATGATAGTCTCCCGTGCAGTTCCGTAAATCTGTGCATATCGGGGGGGAATTTTGAGGTGTCAACGACCAACTTGCATATTGTCGTCAATTGGATGAAAAACACTAGAATCTAGATAGATTGATGTGCATCGGTCGAGCTCAATTTGAAAGGTTTATAAACTGAAAGTTCAACCTGGACCAATTTATCATCAGAAAAATCTTTTTTTTTTTAAATTGTTCTGATATTCTATTTACCTGAAAATCACCAAAAAAGGATTCCCTATATCGTAGATTGACCAACACAAAGGAATCCAATTATCCAATTAAAAGAGAAAAAGGCAAAAACCTTTTCCAAAAAAACAAATACCTTGAATGTCCGGTGCAGTTCCATGAATCTATACATATCGAGTGGGAAAAGTTTGAGGTGTCGGTGATCAACTTGCATATTGTCATCAATGGGATGAAAAACAATGGAATCGAGATAGTTCGAGGTGCATCGCTTGAGTTCAATTTGAAAGATTTATGAGTCAAAGGTTCAGTCTCCATCAATTTATCATCAGAAATTTTTTTTTTCTGAATTTGATATGACATCCTATTTTTTTAGAGTTTATAAAAACAGGATCTTCTGTCGTAGGTTGACCGACACAAGAGAATCCAATCATCCAATTAAAAAAAAGTAAAAAAAAAAACCTTTTTATCCAATCATCCGATTAAAAAAAAGACAAAAAACTTTTTAAAAAAAATGAAAAAATCAATAATACAAAGGGCACCTTTGGTTTGATAGACAATAAGGTGGTTATACACAACAATCAATAATTTTAGATGGATATATCAAACACGACTGATTTTAAATCAATCAATCAACTCTAACCGCAACATTTGAACTTCTCAAAGCACATGAACACGATCTATGCAATAAATTGAACGACGTCTTTGTATGGAACTCTCTCTATAATGTCAAGCGCTAGTCACATATACTAAGAATCGATCAATTGTTAGCCGATTAATGTTTTGAAATTTGCCTCGGTTTGGCCTTACAAAATTTCGTTTGTATTACATATCCCATTCGATAAAAGTTTGTATACGACCTAGCTATAACCATGTATATATATGTACATACACATCTAATCTACGAACATAAAATAGGGAAAGTTATTGGTCGTGTATATAGGTCTAGTGTGTCTCCTTGCCATTTTTGTTCCTTAACCAATACGTTTGGTGTTCATAGATGCATACTCATATATGTCCAAATAAATTCAAGCTGCAGGGAGCGCGACAGTGCAGTTTGATAACCGTGCTATTTTGCACTCTTTTTATCTCAAACACCATGAAGTTCACTCGCTTTTCACGAGCCATTTCAGAGTAATAAAGCATAGTGTTCATATGTATTCATCACCTTACTACAAATACAATAATATAATGATATACAATATGGATAAAACTATATATATTTTGTTTTCCCCAATATTTGTCAGTATGACACTTCTAAAAACTTGTGACATTTTCAAACTATCTTGTGCGCTTAATGTATTTTGGTTTGGAATTTGTTAGATTCAATTCTCATTCATATTAACCTCTTAGGGTTTGCTTGGTATCGTTACTGATTCCTGTTTTCTATTTTCGTTTCACTATCTAAAGTGTTTGTTTCTGATTTTGTTTCCTATTTTCTTTTTACTGATTCTCAAATTGATGAAATGAAAGCTAAAAACATAAATCCAAAAAATAAAAATAAAAATTGGTTTTCTGTTATTGGTTCCTGATTCATTTGAATGTAGTATTAATTTTTTTTTCTTATAAAATATCACTTTATTTTGTAAAGTGATTTTTGTTTTCATTATTGATTTTCTGTTTATTAATGGTTTTGGTTTTCATAACTTTGACAGTGATACCAGACAACCCCTTAGTGATCGGGATAAGACTCTACATATCCTTTTGTCCCAAGTCCCGCTTTAAAAGTGATTTTTACTTGAGTATATGTATTTATTGTACTAGTTGAGATGGTGCAAATTAAACCGGGTGTTAAACTAGTATATCTATGAAATATAAGAGTGATTATTCATTAGCAATTGTTCGAAACAGTCCCTTACTTTTTGTTCAACTGTGTATTTATCTATTCATAAATCAGATACTATCTACTGCAGTATATATAGTCTCATTGAATAAGGAAAAATAAAATAAAATTCCAAACAATTGGAAAAAAAACTGCTCGTGATTTTTTTTTCCAAATCAAATTCACAAAGCGTTGACTTAGTGCTGACCTCCTCCTGTTATTTTTCACTGGGTTAACATTTAACACTTTAAACTGTTTCAGTTTACTTGCACATCACCATTTTTGGTAAACTTTTAACATAAAAAAAAACCAAAACTTAGGATAACTATCCCACTTGATCATTTGCATGCTTGTTGTCTATTTATATAGAACTCAGGCTTCAAGATCATCATCACACCACCACGACCGCCAGTCGACATGCATCAGTATCACCACCCTGGGAGTGGTAGCGGCCACCAGGGCATGGTGGAGCCAGAGCACGGAGCAGGGGACCAGTGTTTGCTGCGAGAGCAGGACAGGTTCATGCCCATTGCCAACGTGATAAGGATCATGAGGAAGATCCTCCCGCCCCATGCTAAGATCTCCGAGGTTGCTAAGGAGACTATACAGGAATGTGTGTCGGAGTACATCAGCTTCATCACGAGTGAGGCCAACGAAAGGTGCCAGCATGAGCAGAGGAAGACGATCACTGCACAGGACGTGCTTTGGGCAATGAGTAAGCTTGGGTTTGATGATTACGTCGAGCCTCTAACTCTTTACCTCCTTCGTTACAGGTATGCTTCACTATTAGTATACGTATTAGTATGCTCTTAGTCTTGGTCATAATTTAAGATTAAAAATCTTTTTTTCCTTAATAAACTTGGTTGGAGCTGGAATTTTTTGTTTATTTATAAATGGTTCATACTACCATTTATAAATGGTTTATTTATATATGGTTCATACCCTTCCCCATATATAGTTTGCTTACCATTTGTTGCTGATCATTATTAAATCAAGGGCCGAACTGAAGTTGTTTGTTTATATACTTTGCTATTTTAACTGACTCGTGTATGGTTTCTTTGTTTGACACTGTGGATATCAGATTAGAAGCTAGTTATTATATCCTGGTTTTAACCTAAGATGAACTGATTACAAGTTTGCTAGGAACTGATCCGTTCTTAGACATGAAATAACAGATTCAATCCTGGTTTAAAAGTTGTTGTGTGCTTTGAGGCAATAGCATGAAATTTTACTTGGTTCACGGAGTGTGTCCGATCGAATCCAGACTATCATGGACTGAAATACAACCCAATCATTAAAATCTCTAGTTGAGCTCCCTGTATTTGCTAACCAATCTTATTTGCTCTTATGAGAATTCTCCCTGCTGGATTTCTGTTTCATATTTCAAATTTCTCCTCAATCGAACGTCTCTTTGCACCTGGGTATATTATTTGGGTGACATTGAGTGTGTATCTGGACTGTTTCGTCTCCAATCGTGACATTAATTAATTGGGTGGTTGCATCGTTGTGCTTTGGTATCATGTTAGATCTCTCGGTTCTAACGACCTGGTGTGTTATTAAATATTAAGCCTAATATCAAATTGATCAAAATTTTCCCTGATGTGTTATATGCTTAGTATCAAATTGATCAAATTCTTCCTTGATGTGTTATATGTCCTCTCTAATAAACACTAAGCATATTGGTTGATCACAGGGAGCTCGAGGGAGATCGTGGCACAGTAAGGACGACTGATCCTATGGCACGATCACGAGCAATGGAGCTCAATGCACCAATGGGTACTATTCCGGCACCATTCTGTCCAATGTTTCATATGGGTCCTCCGCCTCATCATCCTGGCTACTTCGGACAATCTCCACAACTACCTCGCCCATGAACGGGTTCATGATCAAGGAAAGTGGTTCCAATGTCGAAGGCGGCTCATCTCAGCAGGGTTAATGATATTGCCATTGAATTGGCTAGTGGTGATCATGGTTTAGTTTAATTACCTTGTGTTTTCTTTGTGTAATTTGGAGTCTGAGAAGAACTTGTAGGTGTACTTTAAGTTGTATTAGCTATAGATCATGGAGCTTGCCCTAGTTTGCTAGCTGGCTGAACAATTTCCATTTCAACAGTCACGTATTTGGTTATTTGTACTCTGGATATTGCACTATCCTTACTAAAATACCGTTACTTTTCACTTCATCGCATCACCCCCACCCCATGACCATTTTTTCTCTAAAGGATATCGTGGTTATTTCTCCAAAAATTCAGCATTTTTCTTTATAAACATGATTGGTTTGTATGTTAGTTACTCCTTCTGTTTCAATTTATGTGTTGTTTAAATCAAAATACATATGTTAAGAAATCTCAATAATACAACTTAATGACAAAAGAAAATTTCATTCTTGTCCTTATTAATGATAAGTTGTTCAAGGATGGTATCGAATGACTCAAAATATGAAAAGCATTAAACATAAGGGAAAATTTGTCAAAAAACTTCAATTTTTATATAGATTATCTCAAACGATAAATATTTTAAAATTTCATTCAACTCCCCGAATGACGGATAAATTGGAACGAAGGGAGCAATTGTTTTTATCAGAGGGAGTAGTGTAGCGTTTCAGGAAGTTTATGTTCCTTCCTTATCACCAACTCCCCTCTGTTAAACTATATCAAAACCTACCCATGTAGAAAAATATTTAACACATATATAAAATACATGTAAATTTGTCTCTCTAATCTTTACATAAATTATAAATACTATAAAGTATAATCTACATTCTTTATTATTGCATTAAATTCATCGTGTACACTACAAGGAAATAAAGATAGCAGTTGATTTTCACTTACTCCCTTGATCACATGATAAATATTTCCTTCCTCTTATATATTTTGTAGCATTCAGTTTTTGAAATTTTTGTGGAGAATTTTTTTCACACAACCTAGAACTTTCTCTGTTCTAAAATATAACATTTTTTATTGTTTTTTGTTACTATTCATCAGATGTTTTGAAGAGTTTCGTTTTTTCGATTTAGAGATGTATCAAAATACGTCACTGACCCAGTTTCAAGTAACTAAAAATATTATTTATGATCACAATAATTTTTTAAAAATTGATATTTAAAAGTTTCACGACGTGATTCAACTTTTGTATCTACAAACGCATATAGTAAAAATGATATATGTATATTGTTATGGAAAAATAAAGCACATCTCCATTACCAAGATGCAGTTCACTAACTCATCTCATATCCACTGTTCTAAGCCCCTTCCTTCTCCTAAAAGATGAGATTCATGAGTGAAAACATTCATCTATGTTAGGATGAAAAAGTATTTAATATGGGAGTCGGGACAGATATATTCTGTATTGAGGCTCCGAGAGGGTAACAAAATAAATGTCGCTCTTTCAATCCAATCCCACTTCTATCCACAACGAGTCCGATCAGCTATCCTGTTCCGTTGAGCGCACACACTGCCAACAACATCACACATCTCACAAGTCACAACAAAAAACACACCAAACAAAACGCACACAACCCCACAATACCTCTCACGCCACAATAGAGGGAAAAACACACTCAATTCACCATTGTAGAGAGAGAAACTTCGAACTCGACCAAAACGGGTAAACCAAACCCTAATCAGGTGATTCTTGCGGTGGCCGGAAAATCCTCCTCCTCGGTGGCGGCGGAAACGGACGCGGTGGAGCTGGTGGAGTATCGGTGCGATGGCGCCGCAGCAGCAATCGAAGCAGCAAGTGCAGCTGAAGGAGCTGGGAGCGAAGCTCGAGTCGCCTCCCTCTTCCAAAGACACTCTTCTCAAGCTCCTCAAAGTAAACAATTTCCTCTCCGCTCCTCTCCTTTCATCTCCTTGATCTGTCCTCTTCGCATTTTTTGCGGTTCTTGCACGTTCTGATTAGAGTTCGTTGGCTCGATTTGGTGTGAAGAAGGGTTTGATTTGAGATGGAAGTGTGTCGATTTGGAGGCTGAGTGTGTGCCGGAATGTGAATTCTTGGTTTTAGAGTGGTGATTGTGGTGTGTTAGGGTGAGAGAAATGTAGAGTAGTTTTTTTGTCACGGTTGGATTTCGATGATTTAGGGTTATGGATATTGAGATGTACTTGTGTGTGGTGGTTGTGAGGCGATTAGAAGTTAGGGCATGGTGGGTGCTATGGTTGTTACGCATCGGTTGATGCTTGGGGATTGAGATGATTAGGTGTAGGATGGGGTGGTTCGGTCCGGGGGTGCTCTTGCAGTTGAGATTTTGAAGATCTGTGTACTACTGATACAGAAGTTAGGGGTATTGAGGTATTGTGTATGGTTTTTGTGAAGTGAATAGAAGCTAGGGAATCTTGGTTGCTTCTGATCGAATTGGGTTTCTGTTAGAAATTATTGGAGGCTTAGGACGGGAGGCAATATGCCAGTTTGTTAGATTGGTCAGCTGCATAATTTACGAGTCCTTGGTGTGATACCAGATGCAATATTTAATGGGAATGCTTGTTGTTCTGTGCGGATGAGCTCGTCAAATACTGATTCAAATAGGTTCCACACAAGGAAAAGTACTTGTCATCCTTTAGTTACTAGTGGCATCACAAAAACATGAAGGCAGAACCATGATTCTCAGATAAAGTTTCAAATTAGTAAATTTTGGCAAAAGCAGCGGTGGATAGACAAAATTATGACTTTGTGGTTATTATTTGGACTCATTGAACCTGAATTTGGTCATTACCGTACTTTGTTTCTGACAGCAAGGGGCTGGTATACTTGCGGAAGTGGATCAATCCCCACCAGAGCCAATTCTAGAATCAATGCAACCATTCCTGAAGGCAGTTGTTAAACCGGAACTGCTTAAGCACCTAGATAAGGATGTCAGACTCTTAGTTGCATCTTGCCTTTGTGAGATTACTCGGATTACAGCACCTGAAGCTCCTTACAGCGATGAAATCTTGAAGGTGAAATCTCCCTGAAACAGAACAAGATCACTGTATCAATCTTCTTGGCGTACTTATCAATATTCTTCTGTCTTGCAGGATATTTTCACCTTGGTTGTTGGTACTTTTAGTGGTCTGAGCGATAATAGTGGGCCATCCTTTGGAAGGAGAGTCATCATCTTGCAAACTCTTGCAAGATATCGGTCATGTGTCATGATGTTAGATCTTGAATGTGATGATCTCGTGCGTGAGATGTTCAGGACATTCATTGCTGTTGTAAGGTACAATTTCTTGTGGAAAGCCTTATCAGTCTATGATGGTATTTTTTGAGGTCTTTTCTTTTCATTATTCTCTTGTGCACATAAGTAAAACTTCGACTTAGATGAATTTGGTTGTCGTGTTGGTATCTCAATAAGAGATTATAAGCTCTTAAGAAATGGAAAGAAGAGTGAAGTATTCCAATAGTCTTGGACATGATGTAATGTTGAATCACAATTCCATATATTTCACGTGTAAGTTTTGTTAGCCTTAAGCATGTGTTGCATTTTCCGGTTCTTTTCGTTTGCCTTAATCTGGTGTTCTCTCTTTTGTTCTCTATTTTCTCATTGGGCATGTTCTTGTCAAAGTACTTACACATTCAAAAATAATGTGTAAGGTCAACTGTGCCCTTTGTGTGCACTTAAGCCACTGATTGTCCAGTTTCTGGATTTTATGCCCGTTAGAGTGCAGAACAATTTGGAAGGTGAAAGGAAAGCTCCTTGTTCAGATAAACTTCATTGTAGCATGCACATGTTCATGACTATCACTGACCTATACGAAGGCAGAAGGAAAAGAAGAATCAGTTTTCAGAAGCTTGTATTGGTGGCCATAGTGATTTATGATTTTTTTATTTTTTTATTTTACTTCAAGTAACATTTCAATTCTTTCCTTTATTGTACCTATGATGTCTATCAAGTCTGTTTGCATACAATGACTATGAATAGGCATGATTCTCAGCTCAGTTATGTTATCACTTATAACATGCCATGCCTTAGCCATCCACTTTTCCCAACCATTTTAGACCTGTCTGGCTTGGAAATATTTTCCGAATGATCAAATTGGCAACTTATCATCCAGTCTGTGACTCGTCAGATAGTGAACACAATCAACTGTTCTAGTATCAGGATCACTTTAAGTTCTTGCCTGCATTTACTTCCCTTGCTCTTTACTATCTTAAATTCTTATCCAATCATGTACAGGGATGATCATCCTGAAAGTGTTTTGTCATCAATGAATACAATTATGGTGGTTCTTATCGAAGAAAGCGAGGAAATTACTGAGGATCTTCTCCTCATTTTACTTTCTACGTTAGGTCAAAATAGAAATGTAAGAACCTTGTCTCTCTCCTTATTTTAATTTGATGTGTTATCTTCTGATTGGGTGCATTTGGTGTCTTCTTTTATTTTTCTCTTTTGATATTATATTGATGATTTGATGGTTAAACTACTCCCTTGCGTGTTGGTAATATTTTGTGTTTCTTTTGTTCTCAGGATACTCCAAAGGCTGCAAGGAAGCTGGTTATGGGTGTCATAGAAAATTGTACTGTGAAACTTGAACCTGTTGTAAAACAGTTCCTTATTTCATCAATGTCTGATGATAGTGGGTCTTCAAAGGTTCAGATTGACTACCATGATGTTGTATATGATCTTTACTGCTGTTCACCATCAATTCTATCTGGAGTTGTTCCATATATTACAGGAGAGCTATTGGTAAACACCAAACTTAGTTTTCTCATGTTAGCCATGTTAGATATATTTTCAATCAAGTAATGCAAACCAGCTTTGATATGCATATCTAGTCTGAAGGTCCATACCACAACCTTTTTTCATTATCTTGTCAGGAAATACGCATGCAAAAAAGCATTGTGCTATTTTGATTTATTATCTAAATCTAGAAAGAATTGGTAGCTGTTGCCTTGTTTTCTTTTGTGGGGTTATTTTTAATACCTTGGGAGTCGATAGTTTTTCCTCTGCATGAAAGTGCAACTCCTATGCAGCAGATGTTGCGGAACTTGCAGTTTTTTTATTTTTTATTTCGATAACTGATGAAAATGCCCTCGAAAGGGTTACAGGGATCTTCATGTACATGGTATTTAGTATCCAAAGATCATCAAAAGAGCAACTTGGAAATGTTATCCATCCATGCTTTGAACCCATCTAAGGAATTACATGGTAGAACAAATTGGCATGTGTATTAAGTGCAGCTTAACATTGGTGATAACATAGCAAACAAATAAATTTGATACTTTCTTCAAAATAAAATGCAAAAATGATAAAATCGAGCTGATTGTCCAAAACGGAAAAGGATTCTTGCGGGTCTTGCTCAAGAAATCTGACACGGTTCGTGCTTTGGAGTTTTTGTTTTTATTTTTCAACTCTGTATCGATGACTTGGATGCCAATTCGATTTCATATTTTTCTGTCTATCTATGCAGAACAACTATCATTGATTCAACATTTGAAAGAGCTTATATTTTTTGTTTGTACTTTTTTTAGTTTTCTATATATTTTACGGGAAGAGATAAATTAGTTTAGAGGTTCTGAATTTCAGAGGATCTTGGCAAGCATTCTGTATTCTTCCAATTATACATTTTTTTTCCACTGAAGTTTCCAAGTGCTTTACGTGCTAGTCTGCTATTTGGCTTGGCAAAAGTTACTTCCCTGTTTAGTATTTTGAATTCCTTTTTTTGAGGTACCATTGCTGCCTCGTTCTTCTTCATTTCTTTCTTTTTCATATTTCCTGCTTACTCGTTGCATGAATTATTTTCTTCTTCTAAGTGATTGCATTGCTTAAGTGAATTATTTAGATGTCTGTCCGACTGTCCATAGAATATTTGATGGTTTAATTCCTATGTGATTGACTCCCATCTCAATTGCTCCTCACAACTGTCTTTTGCAGACTGATAAGTTGGAAACCCGCTTAAAAGCAGTGAATTTAGCTGGACAACTTTTTTCGCTCCCTGGATCTTCCGTCTCTAAAGAGTTTGAGCAGATATTTTCTGAGTTCTTGAAGAGATTGACTGATAGAGTAGTAGAAGTCAGAATGGCTGTTCTTAGACATATTAAGAATTGTTTGCTTTCAAATCCTTCAAGACCGGAAGCTTCTCAAATATTTGGCAAGTTTGTTACAATATTTGGTTATTGATTATTTACTTGATATCTACTGGTACTGACATTCAATACCTTTCAGCTGCGCTGTGTGACCGTATCTTGGATTATGATGAAAATGTCCGGCGACAAGTTGTTGAAGTCGTTTGTGATGTGGCAAGATCTGATCTAGATTCTGTTCCTGTTGATACAGCAAAACTTGTTGCAGAGCGTCTTCGGGACAAATCTGTAATCTACTCATCCTCTATATACTTCTCTGGCAGAGTTAATTTTTTCGCATTTCATCCTGAAGTATCTTCTTCTGGCTTTGCAGTTAGTAGTTAAGAAATATACAATGGATAAGTTGGCTGATATATACTCTCAGTACTGCTTGAGGAGTTCTGGAGGCAGTTCCCTCAAGTATGATTGGATTCCTGGGAAGATTTTGAGGTGTTTCTATGACAAGGATTTCAGGTAAGGTTTTTGAGTGTCCATAGTGGTTCTATCAAATTATGTTAGATTTCTCGTTGTGCTTAGTGAAACAGTGAGAATCTGATGCCTGGCTGTGTTCTCATTTGTTTGAGTTCTTTGGTCTACTCTTTAACGTAAGTGAGATGAAGGCTCTTCTCAGTGACATTGGTGTCAAGGCGAACCACATTGCTTCTAAGTGTGACCGTGTAGGGCTCTTTTAATTTTCCCCTACTTTTTCTTCATTGATTTGCTTTCCCAAACTGAAGGTTGGAAACTACTTAGATATGGAAAAGACAGGAAATTATTTTTGTCCTCCTCGTCATTATTAAAAGTTGCAGTAAATTCTCCAACTTGTAGACAGCATGAAATCTGCTGGACTAGAATGTCACCTGTCCCATGCTTTCAATTTGTTTACAGGTCAGATGCAATCGAAGCGATTCTTTCTGGGCCCTTGTTTCCATCTGAATTCACTGTCCAAGATTTAGTGAATCAATGGGTAAAGATTTTTTCTGGGTTGGACAAAGTGGAGGTCAAAGCTATGGAAAAAATATTGGAGCAAAAACAAAGGTGTGTTCAGTGCATGTTGACATTTGTGTATTTGATGCAATTTAATATATGCTATTCCTTAAGCAGCGTTCTAGTCGTGGATATATTACAAGTTTCAGGGAAATATTCTGCTCTGAACTGCAGGTTACAGCAAGAGATGCTGAGATATCTGTCCCTTAAGCAGTCACACAAGGTTTTTACATTATTCTGGCTGCTGAAGTTGCTACACTATAACTAGGTTCTATTTCATGACAGTACTTTATATTGCCCTCACTTCTTGCAGGACGCTGATGTGTCTGATCTTCAGAGAAAAACTTTTATGTTATTCCGAGTGATGTCAAGGTGTTTCACTGATGCTGCTAAAGCAGAGGAAGGGTTCCAGGGGCTTGATCAGCTTAAAGATGGCAATATATGGAAGATCCTGTCGAATTTAATTGATCCAAACACTACTTTCAGTGAAGGTCGTTCTCATCGAGTAAGTATTGACTTCTCATAGAATTTTATTATAGATTTCAGCATGGGTAAGTTTCTTTCCATAAGGCTGCTATCAGACAGTCAAGAGTCTGATTCAAGTCGATAATTTGGAAATTTTCTTAACTATACAATTTGCCAAATTGTACCTCCGTACCACTCTCAATTTGAGAATAATGTGATGATTGAGTGCTGGTTCATACTTGCTAATATACTTAATTTCTGCCTTGTATCTTGTTCATGCTACATAAGTAGCTGGCAATGTGCACATGTTCATTTTTCTTCCGTACTGTTGAATCATTTATTTCGCACTGATTCTGCTGTCAGCAACGTAGCAAGTGCCATTGTCAATAAAATTCTTGTCTCGATGATGCAGGATGATTTACTCAAGATTCTTGGAGAGAAACATCCGCTTCTTGATTTCCTAACTATTCTTTCCATGAAATGCTCGTATATACTATTCAACAAGGAGCATGTGAAGGAAATTCTATCAGCAATTAGAAAGGGCGCTGATGCTTCCACTGAAAACATTTTGTCAAGCATGAACGTGCTAGTGGTAAAGTGCTGGTCCCCTATCTTGAACATTATATTTATAATGCTTCTATTGTAAAATAGGGCCGAGGCTTGTTTTGGTCTTTGCATCTTTTTGGATTGCTTAGTTTGGGATGTGGCATTGTGGCTTTTAACTATGAGTTCTAAACTAAAGTGATGTAATTTGGTTGTGAAACCTGATCGGCTTTTACAGAATTTACTTTCTACCTGGAGGTAGAATTGCTTCTTCTTTATCTGTTTTCCATCGTTTAGTCAATCTGCCAACTGGCTGACATTTAGAGCTTTCTCTGCTGATAGTATCTCATTGGAAAAATGACGTTTATGGGTAATATTGTTGACTTTATAGTGCTTTCTGGATGATGGTTGAATATTTGCCCCGTGCTTTTTCCTTCATGATATAAAAGTGAGATTGGGAATCTATGTTACTGTTGCTTTCAGCTAAGAGTTGTGATTTGGTTGAGGATGTTTAGGATGAAATGTCAGAGTTTTGGCTTGGCTGTTGTGGCAGTACAAGGACATACATATGAGAAATTTCCTGCTGGTTGACAAATAGCTCCCATTTCTCGATTACTAGTTGTGGGATTTATGAGAAGAAATTTTTCTATGAGCGAAAAAGATTCTTTTGTTTGAAGATCAAAGTGTGACCAAAAGCAAATACATTAAATACTGATGAAACATACTGCTTAAAGTAGTCTAGAATTTGGGGATCATTTATTTTGTGTTGCCCGAGTTGTTTTTTATCTTTCCTTAAGCTGTTCAGAATTGTACCCATTTGAAAACCTCAGAGCCTTTGAGTGAGTTGTTTAGAGTTTAGAGTAGTACTGCTTCTACTGATGACCACGGTTTATTATTTATTTGTTTCCAGATCCTTGCACGCTACAGTCCTCTATTACTCATTGGGAATGAACAGGATTTGCTTCATCTACTTAAAGATGATAATGAAGTTATTAAAGAGGGTATTCTGCATGTTTTAGCAAGGGCAGGTGGAACCATTCGTCAACAGCTA
This sequence comes from Drosera capensis, assembly GCA_001925005.1. NCBI lineage: Eukaryota > Viridiplantae > Streptophyta > Magnoliopsida > Caryophyllales > Droseraceae > Drosera > Drosera capensis. The sequence goes on from LIEC01011869.1 coordinate 162,964, forward strand.
GCATCTAGGTAATTAAGCAACTGCATACCATTCAAATTTCACATCTAAACCGACTGGGGATGCGCTTTTTTATTGTTCTATGTATTAAGTGCAGTTCAGTAGATATAATACTTGAAAGGCTCTGTCTAGAAGGCAGCCGAAGACAGGCCAAGTATGCTGTACATGCTCTTGCTGCTATAACAAAAGATGACGGGCTTTTATCGTTGTCTGTTTTATACAAGGTTTTTGCTTATCCTCTCTTGCCAGCTTAGAAATTAGTTTAATACATTTGTTGCATCAGTTTTGATGCTTGCAAGAGCTGATGCAGTTTTGATGCTTGCAAGAGCTGATGACTCTCTCTATGTGCAGAGGCTGGTGGATATGCTCGACAACAAGACTCATTTGCCAGCAGTACTGCAGTCACTGGGGTGTATAGCTCAGACAGCGATGGCTGTTTTTGAGACTAGAGAAAGTGAAATTGTTGAATTCGTAAAAAATAAAATTTTGGAAAGCCGGAGTGTAAGCTTGCCTCCATACTCCTTAAGTTTTTTTATGAACAGAAGTACGTATTTATTTTACTCAGTTATTTCCTATTTGTTGCCATCATGCTATACTACAGAAAGCAAAAAGTAAAAAGAAACGTTGGCTTGACAGGAGTGAGCTTTGTCTACTGAAGGTTGGTTATGCTCATTACTTGTTGATTTAGTATGGTTTCATCGAGCATGTCATCAAAACTGAATGGATCTTATATCTGGTAATGAACTGGGATGTTTGCTGCTGATGCTTGCTGTCTTTCTCTTTATGTAACAGATCTATGGTATTAAAACGTTGGTGAAGAGCTACTTGCCAGTTAAGGATGCACATCTTCGTGGTGGAATCGATGATCTTATCGATATCCTTAGGAACATGCTTCAGTTTGGAGAAATTTCCAAAGAAATTGAAACAAGGTGACTAACAAGCGAAGCTGTTTTTACCGTTTAATCTGTTCATAACTTCTTTTGCTCGCTGCTTTTTTGTGTGATGTGAACGGATACTCTTCTGCTTTACAGCTCAGTTGATAAGGCTCACTTAAAGCTTGCTGCAGCAAAGGCTGTTCTTCGTCTTTCAAGATGTTGGGATCATAAAATTCCTGCTGATGTCTTTCATCTGACCTTGAGAACCGTGGAGGTGCGACTCTTTATCAATTTAAAGTCATCTGGGATATTTTTCTTTGGTTTATCATGTCTGGTGTAATATTTTGTAACGGGCTCTTGCATAGCGAATTGCTGCCCCAAAATTTGATGTCCTTGCACAGAGAGCTTACTGCTATGTTTCTGTTGCTTATGCTGGGTGTAGATCAATTATCCTCAAGCAAGGAAGCTTTTCCTTGGGAAAGTTCATCAGTATGTGAAGGATCGTGTTTTGGATGCAAAATATGCTTGTGCTTTCCTAATTGACATTGTTGGGTCCAAGCGTGAACAGCACGATGTGGTACTTTTTTTTCTCTTCTGGTTATAGAGCCCAGTTCTTCTACACTTGTACTCCTACATTTGCAGTGGAGAGGAACCTCTAGTTTATTGAAATTTTGCCTGATCTCTATGCACGTGTTGTGTGACAGGACGAACATAATCTTGCTGATATTATTCAGATGTGTCGTCAATTGAGATTGCGACAACTTTCTGTGCCTAGTGATACAAATAGCATACTTTATCCAGAGGGCATGCTTCCCTACTTGGTCCAGGCTCTTGGGCATCATCCCGCATGCCCCGCTGTTGATGAATGCAAAGATGCCAAGGCATATGGATCTATTTACCGGTAAATATTCTTGGAATCAGATGTATCCACTTGTTGTTAGTGACCTTTGTAGGCTGATTCTGATAGTTGGAAGCTTCATGGTTTTTAACTTGAGATACATGCTGATCTGTGATTGGCTGGCATTGATGCTGATCTTTGGGAAATAAAATGTTTCTCAGCACAGGAATCCAAGCCCGGAAACCTTTTTTGTTTGGAGAACAATGAAGAACGAAGCTGATTAATAGCTTCACAAGTTGTGGGGTGTAAGAATTATGAAAAAGAAGTTGAATAAAAAGAATCTAGAACTGAGGGGTAGAACCAAAAACCAACTTTTGTGTAAGTTGAAATGTTAATGCCCGTGCTATTAGAGATTGACTCATGAATATTTTCTTCTGTTTACTGCTAGTGTGTTGCATTTATTCCTTGCTATGGTCGTGCTTGGAGAAGAAGATACCAAGGCAAACCCTACAGACCAGGAAAAAGAGATTTTGTCTACTATAATCTCTATTTTCCAGCGGATCAGACTCTCAGAAGATGTTGTTGATACAACTAAGTCTCAGGTGATTCTCAATCCTTAATGCAAGTCAAGTGTATTATCATTTTGCCCTGTTACGTGCCAAACATTTAGTTAAATGTTAAGTTTAAAGTGTAGCTCAATAGTGTCATCAACTCTGGATTTCATTGCTTCTTTTCTGTTTTTAAATCACAGAATTCTCATGCTATATGTGAGCTTGGACTTTCAATCACCAAACGCTTAGGCCAACATTTGGAAGATCAACACGTTACAGCCGCATCTGTGGCTCTACCGCTGATGCTGTACAAACCCAGAGAAAAGAACGGAGAGGGTGATGATGAGGTGGGTTCTTTACATCTGAGAACCTTTTCAAAATCAATGTCATCCTCATTTCTTGTGGCATGAAAACACTATCTTATGAACGTGAAATTAATATTCAACTTTTACTTGTAAAACGAGAAATTTTGTTAACATAGTGTTTGCCTCGTGCTTACACATTTGAGGACCTTGCGCAGATTAATATTCTGTTTATCTGTTTGTGCTGTCACTTTTCAACGAGGAAAAGAGAAACATGGCCGATACTGTTATGCATTATGCTTTCTCCGAATTGATGTCCGTCTCCTATTTGCGTTGCTTTGCCTTTTTTTTGACTGATCAATAATAATGCTTTCCCTGCTTATGAATGGGAAATATTACTTGTTCTGACTAGGTTGGTGAAGTGCTGCCGTGGTTGGCGGAAGATTCTGCAACAGCTCATTTCGAATCACTTAAATTGAAAGTGAATGGAAGGGTATACTTCCGAGTTTTAATTTTGTCTTGTCTTCGTTATCCACAAACTACTGATGTTAGTTTCCCATCTGCAATAATCTTCCATCTTTTGCTTTTGCTTGGTGTGGTTAGGTACACCCAGAGATTGTCCATGATGAGATTTTCGAAGATTCTGGAAGGGATGGAGAGGAAATGCCTCTTGGAAAACTGATCAAGCATATTAAATCTCAGAAGAACAAGGAAAAAACAGATGAAAAAAATGGTTCAACCCCTGGTGAAATTCAAAATGTTGTAGACGATGATATCCTAAAAGTAGCAAGGGAGATTACTTTGGATGGTGTTGATGCGTCGGTTGAGATGGAATCTAACAATGGCCACGACATTCATTCTAGCAGTAACAGGGGTGATACTGATAATAAGAAACAGAAGAGGAAGGCTCAAGATGAAGCATCTGTTCCTGTACCTAAGCGCCAAAGATCAGCCTCTGCCCGGAGCCCCTCAAAGTTCTCTTTCTTGAAGAGTGTCTTGAAAAGCCCAGCTCATTCTGACTCGAAAGGTAATTTTTCCTACGCGAGTATATATTGAACCAAGTCTAAAATCGAAATGGTCTGACTAATAATTTATCTGACTGACTTATTTACAAAAGGTTCTGATTCGGGTAAAGATGAACGTGAACCTGAAGGAGCTGATACAAGTGGCCAAAAGGTGAAGTTTCCTGTTAATATGCATGTAACCACATTGTTCACATATCACTACCCTAATGATTTGGACTTAATTTATTAACATATCATGTAGAGTCCGAAATCTCCATTGAAGTCTCAGAAGATTGAACGTGCTGATGTGAAGCCTTCTGTGGGATCTTCAAATAAGCAGAAAAGAAAAAGTGTTGTGGGATTAGCTAAGGTTTGCTGGGCCCTTACTAATTTTTGCTTTTGTGGTTCTAAAAGTCATCCTTCACTTACTATCAGTATCAGACTCCAATGGATGGCTGTTAAACTCCATCTGTGGTTGCATATCAAGATAACAAAACTGCGTCGTCTGAAAATTCTTCCAGAATTAATTCTCATGAAATATGACTGGCTCCCTCCACTAACCAGTACCAGAGGCATACATAAAGTATGCTTTGATCTTTCTTATACAACTCAAAGCTCGGCATTCAATTATCCATATCATCTCTCAATTGCTCAAATCAATGTAATTAAGGCTAAGCTTGTGGTATATGGAAACTATTATTATCCAAACAAGGCCCCTTTATAAGCTTACTTGCGAGAAACCATTACAACTTTGGATTGTTGTTTTGGAGATTGCTTGCCTTATGCTGAATGGATGGGAAACATCAGAGAGCTGTTTTTTCGTTTTCTTTTTTCTTGTTTTTAGTAGAATTAGATAAATGGAGAATTTGAATTCGTAAATGCTAATTTTAAAAGAGAATTTCTCTGTTATTCCCAGCAATACTCCTTTGTAATAACTCAGGCATAAGTGGATTCAGATACTAGGTCATAGTCTCTTGCTTGAGAGTATGTGGAACTTCAGTAATTCTATTCTGTGGAGCTGCACTGTTGATGTGCTAAGTAGTCCAAGTTGACATCGTCATAATTGACCAGTGATTCCTTTGATGTTATATGCTGATAAAGAAAGTCAATGTGCTTGATGCATAAGTGGATTCGGATACTAGGCGATAGTCTCTTGCTTGAGAGTATGTTCAACTTCAGTAATACTATTTTGTGGAGCTGCACAGTTGATGTGCTAAGCATTCCAAGTTAGGCATTGTCAAGATTGACCAGTATATCCCATAAATCCTCTCATCCTGTGGGCCACCTTCGAATCTGATGCGTTTGATGTTATGGTCTGATGATGCTGATAAAGAAGTCAATCTACATAACGCATTCTCTCATTTTCTCTCTACAGGGCACATCAAAAGGTGGAAATCCTGCGGCAGATTTGGTTGATCGCAGAATACTGGTGTGGTGGCCATTAGATAAGAAGTAAGTCTCATTGTACTATTGATGGTGCATTCTGAAGTGATTGGAATACTGAGGAGTTTGCTTTGCTGGAACATTCAATGATAAGTTCGCTGCTATTGTATTCCATGTATAGGTTTTATGGAGGTGTTGTGAAATCTTATGATCCAGAGAAAAACAAGCATGTGGTAAGCTAGTTTTTTTTTTTTTCACCTGACTTCGTTTCCTTCATTAATTTTGTTCCATTGAATATGTGTTCTAATCTGCTCCTCCTTTTGATGACCATATCAATATATTGCTTCACTCTCGTTTCTGATGAGTGGTCACTGTTTACACAAGAGCATTATTTCCTCTTTCCTCTTGTATAGGTGCTGTATGATGACTTGGATGTGGAAGTGCTATGTCTAGACAAGGAACGGTGGGAGCTCGTCAATGAGGGTCACACCCCCAATAAGAAGGTACACCTTTATTCTTGTGATTGTTCAATTTATAGTACTAATTCAACAGCTGTTCCTTCGGTAGTCAGTAAATCGCTGTCTTTGTGACAATATATTATTTTGCAGAGGCAAAAGGTTGGAAAGAGTCCTCAAAAGGGAGGGTATGTATTTGTTTCTTTTCTTGGATTATTCGGGATTATCATGATATGAAAATGCTGATAAGATTTTAGATGCTGGTGGTTCTTGTTAGAATTTATGTGTCTTTTAGCTGCAGACTTACTGATTACAGTACTTGCAGACTTGCTAATTGCTGAAACACGCTCCTGTGCAGGTCACAAGATGAGGAAAATGAAAGATCCCATGGGTCAAGAAAGAAAAAGTCTGACAAGAAGTGAGAAATATTTCATTTCAAATTTTCAATTCTGTTCTGACCAAAAATAGTTAAATTATGTTGGTGTTAGTATTGATTTGTAGTTTATGTATTTTTATCTTTATTAAGTGAATTTGGATTTGGGTTGCAGATCTTCTACTAAGAAGCAAGCCAGTGCTGCAGCTCGCGGAGATAAATCTACGTCAAAGAAAAGTGTGGCAGCGGTAAAAGCCACTCTTCTGTCTGAAGGAGACAATGGATCCGACTTCTCTAGACCTACGACATCTGAACTTGATGAGCCACTTTCAGGTTTGGCATTTACCTGCTATGCCTCTTCCATGATTACAGCTACTCTAAAATAGACTGCAGTAGTATTACATGTGCCCCCATCC